>PVJI01010091.1:0-62121 GCA_004026765.1 Micronycteris hirsuta
AGTGGATTGAGTGCCGGCCTGTGAACCAAAGGGTTGCTGGTTCAATTCCCAGTCAGCACACATGCTTGGGTTGCAGGTCAGGTCCCTAGTAGGGGCACACGGGAAGCAACCACACATTGATATTTCTCTCCCTTTCTTTCTCCTTCCCTTCCCCTCTCTCTAAAAATAAATAAATAAAATCTTTAAAAAGAGAAAATTCTCTCATTTTTTTCTTTTACTTAAAAAAAATTTATTACAAAGGTCTTTTATTTTTTCACACTTCTCTTGCCATGAATTCATGGGGAAAGGGTCCCAGCAGTCCAGGCTCCTTCCCATTGGTTCTCACACAGGGTGCTGCTCTGGGTGGAGCAGGCTGAACCCAGGTACCTTTCTCTTTGACTCCCTTTTTCTTCCGATCATTTTCCTTCACACGTATCTTGGCTCTCAGGGTGCTTAATATTCTCGATACCTACGCTGATTCTCTTGGCAAGACTCTTCCAGTTTTGCCATGGGAACATCTGCGGGGCACTCATTTTGTGCCCACTCCCTTTCTGGTAGATTCGCGTGTATGTGGCCAAAGGAACCACGCCACGTTTTTCTAAAAGGCCTAGAGAACAGAGAGCAGGTGCCTCTCGTCTTTCCATTGGTGTGAGGCATTTTGGCGAATTACTGGAAGATGACGGTTCTGGCTGAAAAGCTTTTTCTTCTGCTTTTATGGGCTTCATTTTTCATGCTTAAATTTTTGATTTTTCCGGAATATACCTTTGTGTAAGATGTGCACTAAGGTTCCATCTTAACATTATTTCTGAATGGTTACCCAGTGGTTCAAACACCATTTATTAAATAATATGTGTTCCTTTTATTGATGTGAAATGCCACCTTTATCCTCTAGTAAATTCCTGTGTGTTTAGGGTGTATTTATGGACTCGGATCCACAACAGATTCCTGTATTCAAACCCAACCCCTGAGCCGTATCAGAGCCCTCCCCACTTGGTTTCCTCTCAATCCCGAGGTCACCCCCGAACTGCTTTGTGGAGGCCTTGGGATTCCGGTGACAAAATGACTTTCTGGTAGGAACACCATGTATACCCCTTCCCTGCTTGCGTGCATGGAGCGTACCATTGACACAGGAGCTGAGAGCGAGGCACAGGAAGCCAGCTAGAGAGCACAGAGCCCCAGGTGGGGCACTGGTGTTCCTTTTTATGCAGCACATGAGGAACCTGGGCTTAGGGGGATAAGTAACTTTATCAAGATCACAGACTTTAACAGTGGCAGAGGGGGGACTCGAACCCAGGGAGTGTGGTTCTGGCTCTTACACCCTAAACTGCTTAGTGGTAGCATTTCTAGAAACCTGTGCCTCCACCTGCCTTCGTGGGGCCTCCTGCCCTCAGTTAAAACTCTGATATGATGAGCAAGGCCGAACTGGGAGGTGACTGGAGATGTGTTGTGGACACTTACAAGATCTCTTATCGCGCCGTCAGGGCTGGCCTAGAGCCCACGGCGGCCTCTCAGGGTGTGGTGGACACCGTATGCGCCACGAGACCCCAAAACACTGAAACCCGCACTGCTTCTCTTCCCTTACTTAGTCTTGGAGTGGAAGAGCCATGATTGTTAAAAAGTGAAACAACTATGAGGACCCCCCCAACCCCCTGCCCCACAAATCAGTGGAGGGAAGCTTGTTTCACAAATGTTTTAAGAGTCTCCCCGATTTAAGTAAACAAGAACTGGGCGTTGTAGGGGGTGTGCAATGGTTCGCCCTCTGCAGCACACCCCAGCAACAGCTCCGCAGGTCCACATTCAGGGAAGAGACCCTTGCTGTGTATTAACGGTAGAATGAAGGCATAGCTAGATATTTAAGTGTTCGGTAAACGCTGCATGCTTTATTTTAATGATTTTCTGTTTTACTGACTTTTGTATTTCTTACCAACTTCCCATCAGGTCTGGTTGGATGAGATATACGAAGGATGGGAAAGGATTGGGTTTTTATTGTTTTTTCGCTCACTGAAATTGAGCAGGGGGTGTGATCAACTTATGTAACCACTAGATGTCACTGTGGCTTCATGCAAACATCACCAGACGCCTTGGTTCTAGCCAGGTGCTGGGACTTTTACTCTAATGTGTTGGGGTGTTTCTGTGAGGAAGGGAGCCAGAAGGCTCCCATTGTTGACTCCCTCACGCCTCCACCCTGAAACTCCCATCTTATACATTTTTAAAAGTAGGCAGAATCGACTGTTGGATAAGAAGCACTTGATGCAGATTTCCCAGCCAAAGATCATCATTTCTTGAAGAATGACTTCTAAAGCAGTTTCCTTTTAGAGGTAGAGTGTAAAGTATAGTAACGGAAAGCAAATGCTACTGCTGGTTTAGGGCACAGGTGCTACCCAGTGTCCAGTGCCAGTTCCTCTGCTGCAGCGAGGTGGCCCACAAGGCTGCTGGTCTTGGCTGTGCACGGGGTCAAACTGCAGCCTCCTGTGCAATTTGGGGGGAGCCCAACAGCATCCCCCCTTGAAGACCAGGGTGCACAGGAGGGCTCACGCTGCTGCTGTGGAGGGGAGCAGGACAAGTCAGACGGAGTCCTACACTAGCCATGCAGATGCCCCTGTGGAGATGCCTCTGTGAGAGGGGAGCTGCGAGGGCTCTGGGTCACCCACTTAAGTCTCCCACTTAGTGCAGATGATTCTTTGGCAACACCCTTGCTGGGTGAGCACTCGCCTGCACAAACACTCTGTGCTGATTCCTTTCTTGGGCACCAGTTTTGTTCTGTCGTGGGGCAGCTCTGTTAGACAGTACATTCCAGGCTAAGCTAAAACATCCCTCCCTCTAACTTCCCTGAATCATTTCTCCTGTGATTTCAGACTCTTCCATATCCTTTCTAGGTAATTTGGTACTTATGTATTGAACAGCTTTAGGTCCAAGCCCTGTGCTGAGCAGTCTGGGGGCATCCTCTGGAGACAACTGAGATTGCAAATGTCTGTCTTGCTGTATCTCTGCTGGAATGAACTGTAACATTCCAGGTAAGGTCTAATTCATGCCAAGTGTCGTAGCAGTTGTGACACTTGATCTGGAAGCTTCCGTGTAACAAGATTGTATTAACTTTTTTATGTATTATAATAATGCTGGTTCATTTGAGTTTGAGCTAGAATTCAATCCCTAGGATTCTTTTATTGGGATCTAGTGTCAAGTCTGTGTGACACGTCGGTGTTTTACATCCTGTACTTTTTTAAAAAAATTATATTTGATTGATTATGCTATGACAGTTGTCCTAATTTTTCCCCCTTTCCCCCCTCCTCCCACACCCGCCACTCCCTCGGGCAACACCCCCCACCATTTTTCATGTCCATGGGTCTTGCGTATAAGTTCTTTGGCTACTCCACTTCATCCCCATGGCCATTCCGTAACACCTACTTGTACCTTAATCCCCTCACCTCTTCATCCATTCCTCCAATCCCTCTCCCATCTGGCAACCATCAAAACACTCTCCATATCCATGATGCTGTCTCTGTTCTTGTTTGCTTAGTTTTTTTTTTAAGATTCAATTGTTGATAGATTTGTATTTTTTTCCATTTTATTGTTCATAGTTTTGATCTTCTTTTTCTTTAATAAGTCCCTTTAACATTTCATGTAATAATGGTTTGGTGATGGTGAACTCCTTTAGTATTTTCTTGCCTGGGAAGATCTTTACCTGCCCTTCAATTCTAAATGATAGCTTTGCTGGGTAGAGTAATCTTGGCTGTAGGTCCCTGCTTTTCATGACTTTGAATATTTCTTGCCAATCCCTTCTGGCCTGCAAAGTTTCTTTTGAGAAATCAGCTGACAGTCTTATGGGAACTCCCCTGTAGGTAACTAACTTCTTTTCTTTGTGCTTTTAAGATTCTCTTTTTATCTTTAACCTTTAGCATTTTAATTATGATGTGTCTTGGTGTGGGTCTCTTTGCATCCATCTAGTTTGGGACTCTCTGTGCTTCCTGGACTTGCATGTCTATTTCCTTCAGCAAATTAGGGAAGTTTTCTTTCATTATTTTTTTCAAATAGATTTCCAATTTCTTGCTCTTCCTTTCCTCCTTCTGGGACCCCCATGATGCAAATGTTGGACTTCTTGAAGTTGTCTCAGGGCTGCTTATACTATCCTCATATTTTTGGATTGTTTTTTCTTCTTGTTGTTTGATTGGTTGCCTTTTTTTTTGCTTTCTTATGTTCCCAATCATTGATTTGATTCTTGGCTTCATCCACCCTACTGTTGTTTCCCTGGAAATTGCTCTTTATTTCAATTAGTGAATTCTTCATTTCTGACTGGATCTTTTTTACACTGTTGAGGTCCTCACTGAGTTCCTTGAGCAACCTTATAACCAGTGCTTTGAACTCTGCACCTGATAGATTGCTTATCTCCATTTTGTTTAGCTCTTTTTCTGGAGTTTTGATCTATTCTTTCATTTGGGCCATGTTTCTTTGTCCCCTTGTTTTGGCAGCCTCTCTGTATTTGTTTGTATGTGTTGTATAGAGCTGCTATGACTCCCTGTCTTGGTAGTGTGGCCTAATGTAGTAGGTGTCCTGTAGGGTCCAGTGGCGCAGCCTCCCCTGTCACTCAAGCTGGGTACTTGAGGTGAGCCCATCTTGTGGGCTTAGTACACTCATGCCTCTTGTAGTCAAGCCTTGGTTGCTGTTGGCAGATCAATGGGAGGGATTTACCTGGGCCATCAGCTGCAAGGACTGGCTGTGACCGCTGACCACCAAACTCCGCCCTCCATGGGGGATCAACTGTGTAGGGGCAGGGTGGTGATGCTCTGATGTGGTCTGTAGCTGTCTAGTGGGTGCGCTGGCCCTGGGGTTTCCTGGTTGGTGCAGGCCAAGGTCAGCCCCCACCTGTGTTTTGCCTGGGGCCAACCTGCCTGAGCTATAAAGCAATCTGAGATGGCTGCTAATTGTACTGGGCTTGGAGATTCCCAGGTGAAACCAAGTTGTGAATTTAGGCTGCCCGCTGCTAGTGCCAAGCCTGGGGTTCTTGCTTGTTTGATAGAATATAGGGAGTTGTAAAGCAAGAGCCAAGACCAGCCATTCATATGGAAAAGCAGCTTGGGTGGGCCCATAACTTGGGTCGGGTGGAGTCTCTGGGGATCTCCAAGGGGGGTCAAACATGTTAGCCATGTTGATGGAGTCTCAGATATGGCATCAGCTTGCAGGCTCTGTGTGGGGAGGGGTTAGAAAAGGGACAATGGCCTCTGCTGTTCTTGATACCAGACACTTCCGTTCCTCCCTGTGTGCCACTGGTGCCTTTCAAGCTGCTACCCCAGTGCTGGAGCTCAGAGGGAGTCTGAGTAGATGAGTTCATGTGTGGGTTCTTTAAGAGGAACTGCTTGGGGCTCCAGAAGTTTCTTCCACTGACTCAATCCCCTCTGATTTTTGCAGCCGTAAGTTGTGGGGACTTATCTTCCTGACACTGGAACCCTAGGCTGGGGGTCCAGGTGTGGGGCTGGGGCTCTGTGCTCCTGAGATATCCCTCCCAAAATTTATGTACCACAGGTGGGTGAGGGACCAGCTCATTGCACATTTGTACCGTTCCTACCAGTCTGGATGGATGCGGTTTCTTTAATTCCTTAGCTGTCATACTTTCATTCAACTCAATTTCTGATGGTGCAAGTGATAGTTGTTCTATGTTTTAGTTGTAATTTTGATGTGGTTGTACAAATAGGCAAGCCATGTCTGCCTATGCTGCCATGTTGACTGGAAGTCCATCCTATACTTTTTTAATGGAAATTTTCACTGCAAACCCAGATCTTTATCTTTCTTCATTTATTCATTCAATTAGTGGTATCGAGTACTTCACAGTCCTATATGTCACTTAGCTAGGAGATATGACAATTATTCTACCTTTTCTTTCATTTAGTGTAACTGAACCTCCCAGGGCTGTGTCATTCACAGATTTGAAATGTATGCCTGCTCTGACTTCATTGTAATTGCTAAAACATGACAGCTTGTGCTTGTTTGTTCTACAGGAACTTGGGAAGGATCTGAATAATTTTAATGGAATCTGATTTCACAGGAACATGAATGAAACTTAGCTTGGTTTTAGGATTCTATTTTTCTTTATGCTATAAAAATGGTGCTTTAAAATAATGGTTACTTAATTCTACATTTCTAGTGAAATTTGATACATATAGATGCGTGATTATGTTCAAGGAGATTGCAGAACAATAGTGTATATGAGGAAAATCAGAAATAGACACTATGGAAGCATATATTGTCATACACAAGCGAAGAAGCACTGCTGATATTTAACTTCTGGAGCTCAATTATTGTTTGCAGGAAACATGACCTTGAAGGCCCTTTCAGTATAATCACTATGGGCTTGTCATTTAGAAGGGTGATTGGAAGCAAAGACCCAGCCGCCTCAGCTTTATGGGGGAGTAAATGTTTCTAAGAAGCCATCTGTTCTGAATTAGAAATACAGTAGACATCTCTTTTTTAACAAAGACATTGACCTGAGTTTCAATGCTGGTTTCGTCTGTGCCTTGCTATAGGAACTCATGACTGCCACATCGGTCAGACTAGTACTCATCTGTGTCACTGGAAGAAATAACTGAGTCAAGTGGTTCCAAGTGCTCAGTAGGTGTTAGGCTAAGCTCCTGAAATGAATTAATTGATATGTTATCTGAATAAATACTAGATTAGTTATTAAATGTTAGTTATTTTGTTTCAAGTGTTTCATTGTGATTAAGTTTAGAGTTAAGAGTATCTCCCTCCAGTTTTGGTCCCTGGCTACTCATTTCAGTAACTGATAAGATTAATGATTAGATATTGTTGTAATTATTGCATCAGTCATACATGTTGATTTGGTATTTCTACATACATGTGCCCTCTTCATATAATACCTAAGCTTTCTGTTCATTTAATTCAACAGTGTTACCATCGTAAATAGGAAAACAGTTGGAAATTAGATGGAGAAAAGACACTGAACCCCAAGAAGTATATGTGATAAATTATTGGGCAATGAAGCACAGTGATGAAGGAAATATTTACATTGCATGTTGCATTCTGTTACTCAAATAGAACATACATTTCCTAGAGAAGTCCCTAAGATGAATCTAGGTTTAGAGAAAAACCTGTGACTCACAGATTTTAGTTTATTGAAAGACTGTTTTCACTTAGCTTGCAGGTCACCTCCTCTCTCGGTTTCCCTCTTGCCTGAGGGCTGCTTTTCAGTGTTGTTTGCTGGCTTCTCCTTTTCTTTACACTCATTTAATTTTGGGGCTCCGTGTGCCTCAGCTCTTGGTCCTCTTTACCTATATCTACTCCCTTGGTGACCTATTCCAGGCTCCTGTCTTTAAATACCATCTATGTGCCAACAACTCTGAAATTTATACCTCCAGTCCAGAATCCCTCCGAGTTCCAGGCTTATAGATCCAGCTGCTGCACGACACTAGGTGAGAACCTCCAAGCACTAACTCCTGGTCAGCCCTTCCGAACCTGCTCCCCTCAGCTTTCTCATCTCAGTTGATGAGAACTGAGAGCAACTGTTTCTAAGATCAGAGAAGTAACAAGGGGCCAGATCACGGAAGGACTTGTAAGCACTTTGAGTTTCTTCTGAATAAGATGAGAACGCACTGGAGGGTTTTGAACAAGGAGCGAAATGATCAGAACTATATGGCTGTTTTTCTGAGAACGGACAGTGGGGGCACAAGGGTATAGCCAGGAGACCGGTTAGGAGGCTATTATCGCAATAACCCAAGTCTGAGATCATGGCCACCTGGATCAGGGCAGTAGAGGAGATGAGAAGTGCTTAGATGCCGGTTATATTTTGAAGGTACAGTTAATAGGATTTCTTGCAAGACTCAGTGGTTGTAAAAAATAGAGAGGTCATGGATGACTCCAAGACTTTTATGTTGAGCAACTGGAAGGATGGAGTTACTTACTTTCAATGAGATGCAGAAGACTACGTGTTGATTTTGGGATCTCTGTTAAATATAGAAGTGAAATATTTGAATGGGAAATTGAATAGTCTACTCTGGAGTTCAGGAGAGAGGGCTGGACAGGACATATCAATTTGGGAATCATTGGCATAAAAATAGTATTTAAATTCTAACAAGTGGAAGTGATCGCTAGAATCTAAAACATTTAAAGGAAAATTTCCTATAGACCTAGAGCAGTGGTTTTCAACCAGAGGTGGATCCCCGCTACCCAGGGACGTAGTTGGCAATGTCTGGGAACACTTTTGATTGTCCTACTTGGGGGAAGGGCTGCTACTGACATTTAATGGACAGAGGCCAAGGATGCTGCTGTATCCCTCCATGTGGAGATTGACCTGGCCCTACGTATCAGTGGAGCCAAAGTTGAGAAACCATTGTACAGATGGAGAAGAGAAGACCAGGGACTGAGCCTCGGATGCCCCACTGCAGGTAAAAAGTAAGGTAGAAGAGGAGGAAGCAACAGAGGAGATTGAGAAGGAGCCATAGCCAAATAGGATGAAACCGAAAAGTTGTGGATCCTGGAAGCCAAGTGAAATAAGTTTATTAAGAAGGAGGTGTGTCAAATACTTCTGATTCATTAACTAAGATGAGAACTGAAAACTAATCATTGCGGGTAGCAACAAACAGATTTTTGGTGATCTTGACAAAAATAGTTTCAGTGTATGTGGTGGGTGGGTTTGAGATAGAATGGAAGGAAAGGTTCTGAAGACTGATAGTACTGAAAAGTCTTCGGAGAGTCCCGCTGCAAGGGGAGCAAAGAAATGGGGCCGTGGCTGACCAGAGGTGTCAGGGCTTGGGCATGCGTTTGGGTGCTGACTATGGGACCACAGGCAGGAAATGAGTCAAGGGCCCTGAACCAAGGACAAGTCAGATGCCAGTTGAAAAGATTCAGGACACAGGTCAAGAATGAGGCAAAGCTGTAGGATGAATTATTTGGGGGTGTCTGCCTCATGGGTCAGAGGCAGGCCTGATGACTTGGGCCGAGCTGGACAAACAGTACTAAGACAGTCTATCTTTTCAATGCTATTTTTCAAATAAAGGACTGGAGTTGGCTACATGAATTCTTCACAATTACTTAATTCAAGACCCCCTGTTATCTCTAACTCCTATTATTTTGTGTTGCTTTGAATGCGCAGGTAAATTTCAGGACAATAGATGTCTAGACTATTGCGGTAGCCACGTATCTGACTTCGGCTTGTTCCTCTACACTCCTCCTCTACTTCCAGAGTGACCTTTTCTCTTCTTCTCCTTATTTTTAATCCTCACCCAAGGATATGTTTATTGATTTTAGAGGGGTGGGGAGAGAGAGAGAGAGAGAAAGAGAGAGAGAGAAAGAGAAACATCAGTTTGTTGCTACACTTATTTATGCATTCATTGGTTGATTCTTTTATGTGTCCCGAGCAGGAATTGAATGTGCAGCCTTGGCGTATCAGGATGATGTTCTAACCAACGGAGCTACCCCACCGGGGCTGTGCTGGATTTCTTGTACCTCACTGCTCTGCATACACACCGTGCAGTTTCACACCTCCATACCTGTGCCCACACTGTTTATCTTTCTGGAACACCCTATCTACTTTTCTGTGCTTTGCCAACCCAGGTCATTGTTTAAGACTCGTTTCCTTTAGGAACTGGTATAAATTAGAATTGCATTTGGTCGTGATTAAAAACGACAGTGGCTGTGCTTCTGCTCTGGAGTGGGCACACGAGGAAGACACGGCGATTTTCAGACCCCGACAGATGCTTCCACAATCTTTGCTTGGGACAACTATCGCCGAACTGGGACTGGCAAATCTCGGCCTCCTTTTTCTTCGATTCTGAGGCAATGGTATTGTTGTTGTCTGTTATCTGCTTTTAGCTTTGTAGGATCAAATAGTCATACATTTTTGTTATGTTTTGTTTTAAAACTTGTCATGAACCTTGTTTTAGTTGAATCTGTTAGTTCATTAATACATTCAATGACTGTTTGAGTCACATGTTAGTTCCCTTAACTTATCATATAAAAAGCCTGTTTCTTCTCACATAATCATCCAGGTTGCAGAGGTTGGAAGAGCAGACCACTGATCCCTCTGGAACATCTCACATATTGTTGAGACGAGTCACCCATAGTCTTAATTCTTCTCTGCTCATTCATGCAGTTACTTGTTTAAAAAGGAATTCTTGAGCATGTGTCACTTGCCTGAGACAGCGCTTGTTTCTCAGAATACTGGATGAAAGACCTTCCTTGTCTTGAAGGAGCTGCAGCGTGGTGTCAGGGCAGGCGAGGAGAACGACAGAGTGGAGTTTGGTAAGCGCTTAGATCGAGGTGTACCTGGAGTGTTATGAGAGTCCAGAAAAGCGGTGTGTGATCTAGACTTGGGTTTCAGGAAAGAATCTTCGGAGAAAGTGATGCTTGATCTGAGTGATGAGAGATTTAGGAGTTAGCAGGAAGCTAAAGTGGAGGTAAACCAGGAGTGGACTGGTGGAAATAGAACCCCTATAATTTTCATCAATCCTAATGCACCCCCCCAACAAATGAATATATAAGCAAAGTAAAATCAATGTGCTTACCAAGCACATTGGGGAAACATTATTTTATTACAACTTCCTAGTCTCCATTACTCTCACACCAAGTTATTCCAAACAAAAATATAATGCAAATTCCCTAATTATAACTAGATTTCTACCTAAATCCCCTCCTATAGATATTTCTGGAGGTATTACTGCCCTATATCCCTCACCCCACCCCATCCCTCAAACTCATCCTTATCAATGATACCTACAAGTCAGCGTCATCACTGGGCCCAGTGACAGAGAAGAAAGAAGGGTCTGATGGAGCTGGAGGACCAGGCAAGGCTCAGGGATGGGCTGAGTAAGGGGCAGGAATAGGCTGGGGATCACTACTGCACGTATTACATGGTGTTATGTGGTATGTCTCCTCTGCCTTACACCTTCACAGAACTCTGTTTCCGTCTGGTGGTGACGTAGAGGAGGAAGTAGAGAGGGTCTCACTCACTAGTCAGGGAGTTATGGAAATAGTCCATGTACAATATGATGAAGGGGGGCTTCCCAAGAGCTATAGTGAAGAAGGGACAAAGTTGAGAAGTGTTATTTTTTACACGCATTCTTCTGACTGTAAAAGAAATGCATATCCATACAAAATTGTGAAATTATAGGAAATGAGAAAAAATGAAAATTACCATAAATTTCAATATTTAGTTATGAGACCTAATCATAATGTAGAATATTTTTCCAGTATATTTTCTATGCATATTCAGATGAATTACATATATTATCTATCTATTTTATATAATTGGGATACAACCATATGTACAATTTTCCTGGTACTTCTTTTTTTATTATTGTGTTAAAATATACATCATATAAAATTTATCATTTTAACTACTTGTAAGTGTACAGTTAGTTCTGTGACATTAAGTACATTCACATTATTGTGATTCCTGGTTCTTTTTTTTTTTTTTTTTTAAGATTTTCTTTATTTACTTTTAGAAAGAGGGGAAGGGAGGAGCGTGGGAGGGAGAGAAACATCAACGTGTGGTTGCCTCTCACATACCCCTTATTGGAGACCTGGCCTGCAACCCAGGCGTGTGCCCTGCCTGGGAATTGAACCAGCAACCATCTGGTTTACAGGCCGGCACTCAATCCACTGAGTCAACCAGCCAGGGCCCCAGTTCTTCTTGAGCACATTCTACCTGTAAACATTTGTCCTTCTTTAATTCAAGAAAATTCTTTTCTTGCATGTCTTGATTACGTCTGTGGTTCCATTTGTTGTGTGAGTGTTAACCAACACATCAAGCTTTGAATCCACATTTGGAGGAGAGCGCAATCAAGGTTTGAGTGGTTTCTCTACTCTAATTACCCTCCTGGCCTGCTTCAGAATGTAGGTATTTGCTTTGATAAGGATGAAGACCTTTATCTTAGAGAAAGGTCGTCAAAATGCTGTGCAGATAAACCAAGGACTTGGAATGAAAAAGACTTGTGGCAGCTGGCATGAAGAACCAGAGCCCCATACAGTGTGTGTGAATGCCCTTGAGTAAGGATGTCCTTGCTTTCCCAGGTCACCTGCAGAGAGAAAAATGTCGCCTATCAACAGAGAATTGTTCCTCTGTTTGATGATGTGTGCATCTTGGCATCTGGAATTCAATGGACTGTTCTCTGTCTTAGAGCCAAGAGCCTGGAAAGTGGGTGGGAACGACAGATGTGATTCAGCCTTTCACAATGGCACTGAAGAGAACTCATCAACACTCAGCTCACAGGCAGCAGCTTAATGGGGATGATGATGAGGGCTGGACACATGTGAGGGTGTGAGTGAGGAGCAGGGCTGAGGCTGGGGATTTTAGGAGTTTGCTTTGATAAACTACGCCTAGCTCAGCGCTGGGCACGTGTTGCTAACTTTAAGCTGGACATTTCCTTAGTGAAATGTCCCTAAACATTAAGCTGGACATTTCCTTAGTGAAATGTCCCTATTTTAAGTTGAGACCCTATCTTAAATTAACCACTTGTTTTGGTTTTCTAATTTTCTTAGTTTTAATAGGTTATTAGCAAAATCAAGGAAATGCTAGTCCTATGCATTGACTAACCGCTTCATTGATAATAAAACACAAACATTAAATACTTGGGTGCTCTAGAGAGAATCAGTTACTGTAACAGTGTTTACACTAAAGGGATTAACTCAAGGCCAATAAAATGTTGGGAAGGAAATATTTTTTAAAAATTAAAAAATAAATTTGATACTCAGGGGGCATCGTGTTGTGAAGACATGGCAAAAGCCGCAGTTTTGGACATTTTAAAATTATGAAACTGGATTGAATTTGATACCTTAGAAGAGCCCTTCTTTCTCTAAAATTCTGGAAAGCCTCCTTTTCTTTTTCTTGTCTGGGTCGATGGAATCACCATCTCTCAAGTTTCCTGACTACTAAGTGTGGCATCATCCTGGAGGTGCCCCCTTCCTCACCTCCCATGAGCGTGCACAGGTGTGGGGGACAGACAGGCTGCGGGAGCTCTGGCCTTCCCGTGGGTGTGGGGCGCTCTGTGGTCTTGGCTACATCACGTATGTTTCCTGGTCTGCTTTCTCACCTGTTAGAGAAACACTTATCAAAAACACTTGCCATGAAGGGTAGGGATGGTGTGTGTAGAGCTCAGAGCCCAGCACCAAGCACAGGATAGGTCCTCGGTGCCTGTTAGCCATCATCAAATAGGGGCCAAAGCTTAATAATATCTACACAGCAGCTCTTTCTACTGCTAGGCCCGTGCTACAAGCACTTCACATATATTTACTAATTTAATTTTTATAACATTCTTTTAAGGTAGCACTATTATTGCCCATGTATCTATTTCAGATGACAAAACTAAGGCAGAGAGAGGTTTAGTAAGTTTTCCAAGATCACACTTCCCGTAAGCGATAGAACCAGGATTTGAACTTTGGACAGTCAGACTTCAAAGTCTATGTTCAACTACCAAAGTATTTTGATTTTTGCTCTGAAAAACATGTCTTCCGTTTTGGTGTGTTACTGCCCATCCAATTCTCGAACTCAGGTTACTGTCATGTTCTTCAGACTGGCCTTGTTGCCGGCCTTCTCTCCCATCAGTTCTCCTCTCTGCCCCATGATGTCTTTCTGAAATACACATCTGTTCACATCTCACCCCAACTTAAAAATTGATGGCTTCTATTTGCTTACAGGAAAAAGTGGGCAATCCTGAGTGTAGCATGCAAGGTTCTGCAGGTGTGGCCCTGCCCACATTTTTAGCCTTATTTTCTTCCGGTCCCTTTTCCTGTACCTGCCACTCCAGCCAAATGAGAGCATGTGCTGCCCTCTGTGTGACTGTGGGTGCTTTGGCTCATTCTGCTCCCTGGACTTGGAATTGTCCTCCCTTCTCCTTTCACAGTCTCATTGAAATGCCAGCTCCTCTCTGAAGCCTCTGCAGTGCTCCCGGGCCCCGCTGTGGTTTGTTTCTCAGTGTGGCCGCTTTCACAGGCCTAATGGCACCTCACAGAGCTGCCCCTTGACCTGAGGCAGGGAAAGCTGCCCTCATTTATCTTGGTGCCCTAGCACGTAGTGGAAACTCAGTAAACCCTGAGTAGGTTATAATCTAAATTTAGAAAGATAAAGGAAAAAGCTTTATTGTTTTGTTAATTTTGCAAGTAACCAGGCTCCTTGGATGGAATCAGACAGTAAAGGCAAGAGTCAAATCCCCGCTCAGTCGACCACAGAGAGACAACCACTGTGAGTGTTTTAGCATATTTTTCTCTGAACCTTTTGCTAGGTATGTATGAACATAGCAGTAGAGTTTTTTCTAGATAAAAATGAGATCACATTGTGACTCCTTCTTTGTACGATGTTCTTTCAGCTCAATGTGCCATAGGCGTCTCTTTGTGTGAATAAATATGGAGCCGGACACCATCACTTGCTTAAATAATCACCCTATTGGGATTTTAGGCTACTTCCAATTTTCCCACTACTATAAATAACACTGGGCTAAATAGCCTGGTATATACATCTTTGTGCTCCCTTTCAGTTATATTTATCCAAGACTTAAAAAATTTTTAGGTTATTTTCAATATTTTCCTACTACTATAAATAATACTTGGATAAATATCCTTGTATACACATCTTTGTCGTTTTTGGAATTATTTTCTTAGGCTAACTTCCTAGAAGTAACCTCATCGGTTCCACATTGGTCAAAGGGCACACACTCTGTAAAGACTTTGCACACATGTTGCCAAATTACCCTACAGAAATGTTGTATCAGTTTGCACGCACATTACCAGTGAGAGAAGTTCTCCTTTGCCCCCCATGTTGCCCACACTGGGGTTTATGAATATTTTGAAACTAGGTATACTTTGTAGACTGGTGCCAGACCTTGGCCACAAACAACACAATTTCTTAGGGACGGGTATCCTACCTCAATGGCCAACTTAGAAACGGCGTTTTTCCGCAAGTGGGGCGTTTCCTGGGAAAAACACCCTGCGCTCTGTCTTTACCAGCCTTCATTAGAAAACGTACCAAGGCATGAGGTAGGTCCCTCGAAGTTGGCTTAAACGTTGTGTACCAAAGGACCTCAAAGAAAAATAAATTATCCTTTAAAGAAGTCTTACAACATATAGCCTCATGACAATTTTATCCTGCTGTTCTAGAGGATGATTATTATGCAATAATGGGGTAAGCAGGTCAGTGTATTTCAAACTATACCAAGACCCTTCGTCAGGATTCAGAACAGGAGATTAATTGGTGATGTCCCTCCAAATATGGCTTTTAGTCCCACAAATTGTATTTAGACACCCAACAGTAGAAATATGTAGACAAATTGGAAAGAGTTCAGAGAAAAGCAATAAAAATGATTAAGGGAACGGAGGGACTGATTTATGAGGAGAGATTAAAGAAACCTAAAACACAGAGCCAGGACCCAGAAATGACTTCAGGGAACATGATAACAGACAACGAGTATTTGAAAGGTGTAAACCACCAACGTGAGTTCTTTATGCTTGGTACCCAAAACACAAGCGATGGCGGGAGGTGAAGTGAAAGAGAAGAGTTGTACTCAATACTCTTTTCAGGAGTGTCTCTAGAGAGAGGTTAGAACTTCTCTGACTGGAAACATTTAGCAGCAGACAGCACTCAGCCTCCCCTGAGCAGAAAATCCTAGACTGGAAAACAAGAAAATGCACCCTGAGGTCAGATCATGCCAAACTTTGGAGCCCCTCCACGTTGTTACCTCACGGCGACTATATAAATATGCTCTCTGGGGCCCCAAAGGTACAGCAATTTGGAGCATCTCTTTCATTTCCTGCCTTTAATGCCTCTTTAAGTTAGCAAGTTTAATCATGTCTGAACATATGCTTCTTTAATCAAGGCTCTCCACATGGTGTCTTAGTGAGAGAGGTGGGGTGCCGAAGCTATTGTTCTGGAAGACAATAGAGATATCCTTGGTGTCCTTCAGTGCCTGTGTGACAGTGGGAGGGAGGACAGGGGAGAGACCTGAGCAGGCAGGCTCAGAGCCCACTTGCCCCAAACCACAGAGGATGCCTCTCACTAGTTGGGCTTCATCACTTTAGTTCCAAAATGTACCCCAATCACAGATACATTGGGGCTTTGTCTCTTTGAGAATTCACACAGACTAGCAGGTCCCAGGGGAGGTGGAGAAAGCATGTGAGGGCCTATCTGGGGCATATGGTCCTGATTTGGGTCTCCTTGTTCTGCTGTCAATAATAGAAAGTTAATTTGTTTGGATTTTTTCCAGCCAGTACTCAATTATCATAAAATGGGAACAGAACAATAAGGATCATTGAAACTAACCATTACACACACACACACAGACACACACCCATTATTTAAAGTGGTTTTTGCCCCTCCGTGACAAGGGTACAAGTACCTAATCAGCAGTTGTCACGTGCTCGATGCGGCGCTGGCACTGTGAGCAGTGCTGACGCTGGCTTCTTGTGTGCTGTCCAGAATCAGCGCAAAGGCAACTGGGGCTGGCCATAGAAAGTGAAAAGGACAAAGGCAGACAGTGCTGCCATCTCTTATTAGGTGTGAGAGAGAGCGGGTGGGGAGGGGACGGGAGGGAGCACATGAGTCGGTCTTTGTAGCTTTGGCCATCGACCAGGGTTTTTCTGCTTACAAACTATGGCCAACTGATTTGGTCAAATGGTCAAATGATTTAACCTCTATAAGTCTCGATGGCTTTATTCATAAAAGCAGAGACAAGAACAGTACTTGGCTCATAGGATTTTGAGAGTTTGAATGAATACAGCATGCAACATGCTTAACCAGTCTTGGTGTTACAGGAGAAACTCAGTACTTCTTATTGATGCAGTAAAGAATTACAGATCAAGCCTATTAGCATGCAAGCAAAGTTTATTAGTGCTAAGTTCTCATGGAAGAGAACAGGCCTAGCTAAGGTGGGGTGAAAGGCAAGAGTTTGGGTGACAAAAGCAAGGATGGCTTGAGGCATCAGGTCCTTTGTTCTGAGGACTTATGTAGTTGGCAGGATGGGAGTGAGGGAGTTCCATATTGATTGACGGGTAAAGGTGGTGCCAGCCTCCCCTGGGGGGCTGTGAGTACCCAAACGTAGGTGTATGTGGGGGTTCTTTCCCAGACAGTGGAAATGGTACGTAGAATTTCAAGGACTCCCCTCCTGACTTCTAGGCCTTGGGATATTTAGGACACCTGGTAACCTTGGTAAGATTGTGACGGAAACTTACAGAAGCCCAGCCTCAAGGACTGTCCCTCCTCCTGTGCGGTCATAGTTTTGCCTGCGATGTCCGGAAAGCCTGGCAATCTTATCCAACCAGCCTCAGGACTGCTGGGTCCATGGGTGAGACATCTTCCTTTGCTCCTAAGCCTCCTGTAGTAAGCCCTTTGCTAGGTCATAATGGCGAGGGCCCTTCCTTGATTTCCCCTCTGGCTGCTCATTCCTAGCTACCCCCTAACATAAGCACTCAGCAAGAGTTAGCTAGAGTATCCCCTCCCTCTTTCTGTGGACACACGCGGCAGCTCCTGTCTTAGAGCCCCTGGGGTCTGCCTGCGCTTGTGGGACAGGAGGCAAAGGGATCTTCACTCTAAAGCTATTTCTTAAGCTGCCACCCATGAATTCCTAGGAGATGCATGAGTTCAGTAAAGAGTTTTAAATGTTTTATTTTTATGTCAGTATTTTATTTATTTATTTCATTCTGAAATGTGAAGCTCTTTTTAATTAAAGTATAGTCAACATACACTGTTACATTAATTTCAGGTATACAATATAGTGCTTGATATTTATATACTTTACGAAGTGATCACCACAAGAAGTCTAGTAACTATCTGTCCCTGTATACAGTTATTGAGATATTATTGTTTGCTAGTATTTTAATACTTAATATATTTAATGTTTCAATGTTTAAAAGAACCCAGGCTAATCTGATTTTGGATCATATCTGTGATCACCTTGTAACCACGCACTGCCACTTAAATTTCCTGCCCACATTTGCATTTAGGTTTGCAACTACTGATCGCAGAAAGTGACAGCTTTAAACTTCCTCTTACAGGGGAATGTAAGCTCATCCCCGCCCCCAATTTTTTCTGCATGTGTCTCAAGTTTGAGAAAGACTGAGCTATGACAAATGCTATGGCAGGCAGGGGTGGGGAAGTTGGGAGGGCATATGGGAGACAGTCACAGCGATGCTGAAAAAAGCAAGAAGTTCTGGAAATAGGAGGCAGCATCAGGGAGCAGTGAGGTGGGAGGGTGAGCCAGGCTGATCCGGGTTCAAAGGTCTGTGGCTCTGACCTGGAGCCTAGAGGCCATCACAGACATGTGTGAATTAGAGAATAATTTGTGTGAAATCCCTTGTCCTGTTCACCTGTAGACGTGGACTTGTCTCAAATACCAATATCCCTTCACTCCTATAGCATGACACATGGGTCAAAGGAGTGGATTTGCAGTCCCTGTGGGAGATTCTGGCCAATGCACTGATTGGGGAAGCATGGGTTCCATGGTGGTGGCCATGAAGATGTAACCCCCACTCAGCCACCACGAAGCAAAGAGATTGGGAAGAGGACAACCCTGCATAATGAACACAGAATCAACAGGGGCCAGCTGCTCACCTGGAATGGCAGTGGCAGAGGGGTGCTTCATTGAAGGAAATGGGAAAAGAGCCCATTTGAGGCTGTCATGGGGGGAATGAAATCAATTGTATGAAATATCTAATATCGGGACTTCTAATCTAATAGCTGGAGCTTTGTGGGTTTGGGGTACCCAGTTGTAATGTCCCTGCTGTGACTGGCTCTCCTGGTGTACCATGGTGTGAGTCTTTATTCAACAAGTCTAGTTATGGCTCCTGCAGCTCCTGGGGCAGCAGACACACCATGTGCACTTGGCTCAGCATCTAGACCTGCTGTCCCACAGGGTCGTGAAAGCTCATCCTCCTCCCTGGAGAGAACACGCGGAAGTGCACACTCCTGGTCAGCCCAAACGTAGCCAGGAGGGCAGCAGCAGGCTTTGGAGGGGGATCAGTAGATTGACCTAGCTCAGTTTCAGTATTCTCATCAGAAAAATAGGTATAATTGTGTGGACACAAGAAAAGCATTTACTCCAGACCTGGCATCTAACAAATTGTAGTTGTCACCATAATTTAAATCCAGGAGTGGATGGACAGGGTGGGAAAGCTTGACTTCCGGCCCAGAGAACACAGACCACAGTAAACTTGCCCTGCTCTGCCACTGAGGCCTTGTGACCTCAGCAGGATGCCCTGAGGATCTCTGGAAACACACAACTGGCCCTGGCTGGTGAGGTTCAGTGGATTGAGCACCAGCCTGCAAATTGAAAGGTCACCGGTTCGATTCCTGGTCAGGGCACATGCCTGGGTTGTGGGCCAGGTCCCCATTGGGAGCCTATGAGAGGCAGACAATCTATGATTCTCTTCCTCCATTCTCATCTCTCTAAAAATAAATAAATAAATAAAATGTTAAAAAAAAAAAAGAAAATTCACAACTGTCTTTTACACCAGGTGCATTCATAAGTGCACACAGCTGCGGACTGTGCTTGCAGGGCTGCATGCGGTTTCCCAGGGCTGGCCAAGCCCATGGCTCTCCAGCTTAGTTCTGGGGCTTTGGATGCAAACCTGCCTGGCTGACCCAAGGATCCCTTTTCATCTTCAGTCTGTAGCTGATTCAGGTGAACTTGAATCCTATAAATGATAGATTTTAAATGCATGTGTAGGGACCAATATCTATGTATAATCAATGTAGCTCATAACCTTGGGCAGCCTTTGGACATTCAGGGTCTATCTCATCCTGACTGTAACACAGTCCTGACCCCTTTACTATTTGGGCCTCAATTTCTTTATTGACAAATTCCCCAGGAGACTGATTTAAATGCTATCTAAGGAAGGACCCTTTGGAATTTTCAGTTGATCTGTGGATGCATTACAGGGGTACCTGGGGGGTTTCTGATTTTCTCCAAGGTCTTAGAGCTGACCCCCATAATCTGAGAAAGGCAGGTTCAGGAGAATCTGTTCAGGAGAATCTGAACCCTCACTTTTAGGAAGCAAATATATAATTTGAGGATCATCTCAAATTTTAAATTCACCTCTTCCTTCTACTGTCCCCTTTTGGGTTTACTCTAAGTTGATATTTCCATTATACTGTGGAAATAAAGTGAACACCCTTTGTACAGGGTGAGGAAAGTCTTTACTGCTTTTGGCTAGATTATAGTTATAGTGTGTGATGAGTTTGATGGGATTGAAACCCACTAAGGTATGTTTAGAGAAGGGCCTACAATGACCTGGAGAAGCAATAAGAAGATAGAGAACACATGACTGAAGATTCCTCTTTACAAAACTGCCTCCCGAAATGAAGGCGCAGGCCTTGGGTGCCTGTAGACACATGAAAACACTTTCCCAGGGGGTTCACCAGCAATGCAGATCTCTAGGTGTCGTTGCTGGGACTATGGCCAGGAGGGCCAACTCTGGGGGCCAGGCTTCCCCACTTCTTCAGTTTCACTAAGGCAAACTCAGGATAGGAAAGAAGTGGTTTATGATGAGATCAAGAGCCATGTTGAAATGTGCTCCTGTACTAAGGCCACTGTACATCCAGAAAACATGAATGGAATTTTATTTGGATGCAGCTGGCTCTAACGTCTGAGGCAGAAAAGCGGGAGCTAGATTTTCCGTAACCTAACTACTGTTTTTGTGCAGTTTGAAGGTCAGAAAAGCATGAGGTTAATGCACTCTGTGGTCTTACCAGCTCCTCTAGGGAAGCAGACAGCACATTCCAGGAGTAACCGAGAGCAGAGTGTTGGGGTAGAGGAGCCAGTAGGTGGGAACTCTGTACTTTCTGATCATTTTTTTTTGTAAACCTAAAACTGCTCTAAAAAAATAAAGTTTATTAGTTACAGAAAATGAATAAACTATAATTGGTGCTGCGTATCATAGTTCCCTCTTGATCCGTGTGCTCGCTTTCCATGGTTTCAATTACCTGTGGTCAGCCATGGCTGAAAATATTAAGTGGAAAATTCCAGAAAGAAACAATTCACAAGTTTTAAATTGCACGCCGTTCTGAGTAGCACGATGAAATCTCGCGAGGTCCTGCTCCGTCTTGCCCCGGATGTGAATCATTCCTTTGTCCGGCGTCTCCCTGCTGTGGACGCTCTGCGCCTGGAAGTCACTCCGTGGCTGTGGCTTCATGATCAGATTGACTTGTGTGGCATTGATACCTGGGTGTCTGCAGTGCTGGTAGACTCCACTGTGAACGTGTTTTCATTTTTCTCAAGTTCAGGTGACCCTTATTTTATTTGAAAATGGCTCTGAAGCGCGAGACTAGTGATGCTGGCAATTCGGATACACCGAAGAGAAGCCGTAAAGTGCTTCCTTTAAGTGAAAAGGTAGACGTTCCCGGCATAATAAGGCATCTCACATCATCACAACAAGAATGGTGAGTACAGTACAAGTTATTTTGAGAGAGAAACCACATTCACGTAACTTTTATTACAGTACAGTGTTATAATTGTTCTATTTTATTATTGTCGTTAATCTCTTACTGCACCTAATTTATAAATTAAACTTTATTATAGGCATGCATGTATAGGAAAAAACTAGTATACGCAGGGTTTAGTCCTACCCGAGGTTTCAGGCATCCACTGGCAGTCTCGGAATGTATTCCCTGCAGATAACGGAGATGACTGTAAATCACTTTAAAAGCTACCAATCATTTATCTGTATTTTTCCCCTTTTTCATGAATATTGAGTCAAAAAATCATTTCCTAATAATAAAAAATAAGTTGTATGTTAAAAAAAAAAAAAGTAGAGGGATGGGTCATTGCTGGCCTGGCTCCTGCTCGGGCCGCCAAGGGCAGAGGTAGCCCAGGACATGGCATGTGCTAGATACTCAATAAGTATACACCGGATGAATGGATATGTGCATAAGTGAGATGAATAGCTTTTGTTGGGACACATGCATGGGTCTTTTTAATGTTATGCTGTGGGGCTGCTTCTGGGGGCCAGCCTTGTCTCCTGTCCTGGGCACAGAAGCTGCCACCACCCACTCTTCCTGGACTTCTTAAAATACAATTCTATCAGCTCTCCTCTTTCTCATTGTCCCTGAAGGCGAATGATCCGGCTTCTTTTTGACTGAAGGGTTTTGCTGTCAATGGAGGGGAGTAGAAGCAAATGAGAATTTTTCTCTAAATTGCTAGAATATTAAAAAATTCTTAGTGCCCCGGGCACTTGCACCTGGGTTCTCATCTTGCACCTGCAGTGGCAACTGGGTGACCCTTTGGTCTCCAGTGGTTGGCTTTTATTTACTGTCACGTCACCTTCTTACCCTTTAACATTATTTGTCTTTTTGATCATTATTACTTGCCTCATTTTCTCTGGATGAAAATTCCTTGAGAAAAGGATGCTGCCTGCCTTCTTAACCACTCTATCTCCAGGGCTTAGAAAAGGGCTTCTGCTGTAGTGGATGCCCTGGTGGGAGAATGACTGAATAGAAATCCAAGAGTCGAAGCCAGTTGGAGAAGAAATTGAACCTTAGTTCGAGATACTAGCAGAACTCAGACGTGTTTGGCAGGCAATAGAAACTATAAATATCCAACTTCTTCCTTTGTTCAGAAATCATTACCTAAGTACCTATCGTGTGCCAGCTGCCTCATGGGGCTTTCAATACAAGATTGGTTTTCACCCTCAGGCATCCAGGCCCAGGAATAGAACGTCCAGATCAAGTTCTCAACTTACCTCTGCTGCCAGTTTGCTGTGTGGGTTGGACCAAGTTACTTAACCTCTCTGTGTACCATTTAGATGAGTTGATATTCCATCACCTTACAGGGCAGTTGTAAAGATTACTTGGCACTTATAGAGTGCTTTGAGATCCAGAGATGAAAGGTCTATTGATTCTGCCAAATTGCATGATTACAGCAGTATGGTGAGGACCAATGATTTAGAGTTTATTAATGACTTTGAAGATGAAAAGAGACTAAATTCTGTTTTTTCTTTTTTTTTTTTTAGCCCCTGGGCAGTAATGTCCTAGAGATTCATGTGCCCCTGAGCTTTTCAGCACCCCTGGGATTCTGTCTCTTTTTCTTGTTCTTCTCAAGAAGTTACATTGGCCCTCAAAATTTTTATTTTGCATAATTTCCACAAGAAAAATCCAAAACACCATTCTGGGTCATAGAAGCACAAGCTCAGTGAGCCTAGAGCTAAGGGAGAAGGAGGAAGGCACAGAGTGAATTTTTCTCTGACATTCTCATCCCCGGATTTCTATCCAGTTGCTCCCTGAGTGTTGGCACCAGCGAGTTCCACTGAAGGACCGCACGACTCTCTTCTAGACAAAACAAAGCCGAGCAGCAACAAACCCGAAGGGTGGCTTGAGGCATCAGTTTGTTTGATGTTAGATTGAGAAGGATGTTCAGAGATAGTCTCCGAGGGTACATTAAAACTGCTTCACACGAAAAACAAAACATTTAGCAATACCCTGTGTCTTTCTGGAGTTCCCCTCCCTTTTGGGGACCCAGAAGACTCACTCCTGCAGGTGTCAAGATTCCACCCAGTGCAGCATGGCCTCCCTCAGCCTCCTTCTGGGTTCCCAGGACTCTGGGGTCACTACCACTGGAATGTAGACTACAATAGGGTCCTACCTTGGAGGAGGGACCTGGGCACAGGGCAACAAAGCTGTATGGGTCTGCCTTAGATAATTTCGCTTGAAAGGAGTCTACTCTGTCAGCATTTTTCAAAGCCCACTTGGGACCGAACATTTGAGATAGATGTTAATGGTATTCAAAAAAGAGGATATGAACAGGGCACAGTACCCTAAGGCTTCCTACCCACGCACCCTTTAAATGTGGAGTGAACCAAGGCTACTGCCCAATTGGTTCTACCCAAGGGATAGGCCTGTGCAGGAGGATGTGAGTTTCAGGTGCTGGGTGCCTTCTGATTTCTACCTGCCTGGGGGTTTAGCTGCAGAAGTTTATCTGAGATTTATTTGAGTCGATCTGAGGAGTTCCTGATACAGAAGAACTTGATCCTGGAGGCAACACACCCAGATGTGACCTGGATCTTGGTTAACTTCATAACTCTATTAAAAAGAAACCTGTAAGACCAGAAGGAATGTTCAATTTCTTAACTTCCAAGGAGAGGGAAAACTTATCTTCATCAGCTCTTTTCAAAACCTGACCAGGGGAGAGAGATAACTGGCTAGTCATAGTCCTTCCCTGCTTCTCTGGATCTCTTTATTTGCCACTTAACTTGCTTAAGTCCGATGGTCTTTTTATTGGATTCTTTTAGAGTGTACAGTAGTTGGTGTCAGCCAGGAGTTGGGGTGTGATTGCACTGATACATTGCCTTGCTTTCTAGCATACGTATAGGCGAATGAGGGTTTGGCTTTTGAAAAACACAAAGCATATACAATTTAAGTCAATAGCAGCAAAGTGTGAATTCTCCCTGAGACCCATTTCTGGGCATTTTCATTACTGTACAAAAATCACTACTGTGCTAAGATTAAAGGAAACGCTGTAATTCTGTGCCATGCCCAAACGCACAGGCATTTCTGGACAGAACGTTCGTGTCTGGAGGACGTGTACCTGAGTGCCAAGAAGAGAAAGCACCCCGTCTGAGTGAGAGTGGGTCTGAGAGCTTTCATCTGTTCTTTCAAAGGCCTTTAGTCCTTCACAGTCGGGCCATTCTGTGGTAGAATTGAGTTTTCCATTTTCTAAAGAGTGATAGAGTAGCAACGTAGTCTGAGCCAAAGCTCTGTCCCAGAATGTCCCATTTCTTGGCAGTTATCTTCGATGCCACAACTGAGCCCTACTGGATTTGGGGAATATTTCCTATTCTCTAGCCAGCACTTTCTGAAGTCATAAGATTGCTTGATGAAAGGTGCTTTGTGAAAACAGTGTCTTGTTTTAAGAAAATATTATTCAGCTTTTATGCTATAACTTTTCCCAGTATTTGCATTAATATATTGCCCTAGGTATAGCTAGAGTTGCATAGTTTTTTTAAGCACAGTTTCTATATATATTTATTTTTATGTTATTTTTTATTATCCCTGATGATTGTCCCCAGCAGTCTTCCATATATCTTGTTTTTATTATGTCTGATGCTAAATTTATCCAGAGCCGGCTGTGGTTTGATGAGTTTAAATCACAGGAAGGACATATGCCAAATTAAAGGCTTGTTGGTAATTTTTTTTTGATGCCGGGTATTTTTAACCCTCCCCCTTTGCCAAGAAGAAATAGGTTTTTATAAGAATGTATATTTTAAAATATTTTTTGATGCTTGACTTCTGAAGAAGTTTGAGAATGCTGCGGTACAGGGATCATTTGGAAGAGAGACATAAAAATGATATATTAATATGATCTGACACTACTCTCAAGGCATTTGTTCTCTAGCAAATAAATGCTGCTACATTTCATTTCGTTAAGCCGGCTGTCTAACTTAGTTGAGATCTCTGTCTTTGTTATTTAATTATAGGCCTGAGGGATCACTGGAGAGGGAGGGCAACTGGTCTTACAGTTGACTTTATTTATTGGTTGTGGTCAGGTCGAACCTCTGGGAAGTGTGCAGTTTCTGAGAATAGCAGATTTTACATGTTACTTAGTCATTCTAGTCAAAGAACTGGTTGTCTAACCGGAGCTCAGTAGCTGCCTGACCATCCTGGGTATGGCATACTGAGTGTCATTGTTCCTTACGGGGAGCTCATAAAAAGTTATCAGGGAGATAATTGGGGTGGGAAGTATGGTTTGACTAGCCAGCTGGACTCACCATCATTAGAGTTAGAATCTTAATTTTGCATTGAGTTTGACTCGATGAGGTACAAGGGTCCTGTATCTAGTGACATGATAAGTGCCATTTTGTGTGGCTCTGCATTTTTTCTGAGGAGAGAGTGAAGAGGTTTTATGAGGTTCCCCCAAAGAGCCACAACCCTGAAAAGCTGCGAACTCTCTCCGAAGCAGATGGCTCACACAGTCTTCCCTGCACTGGGGACCGGCTCCTACAGTCCCCAGCACATGGTCTCAGCCAGGGAGGAACGCCAGCTCCCGACGAGCCAGTGCTGATTTATCGAGGGCGTGAGTGGGACAGCAGGCACACACTTGGATCTCTAAAGGCCCCGGCGGGTGTCCTAGTGGGTGCAGCAGAACTGGGGGCGTGGTGGTGACAAGGTGGGGGCTGTTTTATCCTTTCTCGGGTGAATTTTTGTCAAGCAACTGTGCAGCCCAGGGCTGCTGTTTACCTATCTCCTGATGTTCAAACTTTGAAGAAAAGTGAAGGAACCTCACAAAAATGCCTGTAGGGCAAATTTGGCCACATTCTGGGGTTGGTCCCCTTGCTGTCAGAGCAGGGTTCACACTGAGAGCAACTCGGTGCCCCGTTTCCATGACGAGTCTGGTGACGACTTGTCTTCCACTCTCAAATGACTCCCAAAGGTAATATAACCAACACACATTATTTTAGAAAACGAATATGCTACCTTAACTCAAATGCATAGGAGAAGTAATAGAAAAGAAACTTAAAATAAATATGTGTATTTTAACTTGTCAGTACTCAGGTGCAGCTGTATTAGAAGTCTAAGCAAAAAGTCAGACAGAAAAAGTTAAACACCATACGATTTCATTTATATGTGGGATATAAAACTGAAAGCAACAAATGAACAAAGAGGAAAAATAATAAAAAACGCACAGACACAGACAACAGTATGGTTACCAGGGAGAAGGGGGCATTGAGGGGGTGGCAAAGGTTAAAGGCCAAATATGTGGTGGCTGAAGAAGATTTGACTTTGGGTGGTGGATACACAGTGTGATGTACAGATGATTATCATGGAATTGTACACTTGAAATCTATATAATTAATCAGTGTCACCTCAATAAATTTAATTTTAAAAAGTGCAAAAATTAATTCCTATACATTTTCAGAACGTTCCCTGGGGGGCAGGATTGTCACCAATGAAAGCTACAGTGCTAGAGGTTTCTACTCATAGGACTCCTGTCTTGCCTTCCTAAACTTCTTGCCCATGAGTCTTAGCTCCACCCTCTAGTGACACAGATCATGCCCACTTTTGCCTTTATGGGGCACCTTTTTAAAAATAGAAAACGAGTGCCCATCTCTTCCCTCACACTGTACACCCTTCTCATGCCCAGATCTTTTCTTCTCTGGCCAGCACTTCCAGTTCTTTCAACTATTCCTGATATAGTTCTCCTCCCAGTGACCACCTTCTTGAGCCCTGCCTCTGTCATTCTTGTTTTCCTAGGACCCCACCCCAGTCCTGAATGTATCCTGCGTTGTAGGACATGTCTGAGCTACCCTGTTCTTCTAGTGGGCATTTGTGGTCACTGGTGCATATTTATTTATTGTTTAGCGAGAGGGGAAAGGAGGGAGAAAGAGAGAGAAACATCAATGTGTGGTTGCCTCTTGTACACCCCCTACTGGGGACCCGGCCCACAACCCAGGCATGCGCCCTGACTGGGAATTGAACCAGTGACTCTGGTTTGCAGGCCGGCACTCGATCCACTGAGCCACACCAGCCAGGGCTCTTAATGTCACAGTGACTCAGGGAGTGAAGACCTGCCTGGTTCTGAGTGCTAGGCTGCCCCATGGACATTAAAGTACCTTGAAGTACCAGGACACCAGATTTTATTGTATTTGACCTATAAAATAAGCTATTACCTAATATTTTCACTAGTGCAGTTAACTGCAGCCACATCCCATTTGTTGGTTCATTTCAGCAGGCTCCTTTGTTGCCTGCACCATGTCCTAAGTGATGACATCGTCAGTACAACAAGTCAGCACTTTATTCAGGGCTCTGCTTTGTAGATGGGACCTTTTCAGGAGTTGTGGGAAGCTGACGAAATCACCATTTTTTGCCCTTTGTCCTCATGGACTATCTTCATCTCGCTCTCCATCCACTCTGACATGAAACTTGGCCTTGTCTTTAAATCTACAAAACTTTAAAACCACTCACAATAAGAACTCATGATTTTATCTTTAAAACTTTAGAGTGGCAACAGGAGTTCCAAATTGTATAGTATGTAGACTTTCATCATCTCCCTAACTTACTTCTCTCTTATCTCTTCCTCATTCCTTACTCCTGGGTTGCTTGTGAAACTGCAAAAATGCATTCGTCTTTGCCCTGGCCAGTGTGGCTCGGTCGGTTGGAACGTCATTCTGTAAACCAAAAGGTTGCGGGTTTGATTGCTGGTTGGGGCACATGCCTGCATTACTGAATTGGTCCCCAGTCAAAGTGTGAACTAAGAGGCAACCAATCGATGTTTTCTCTCTCACATTGATGTTTCTCTGCCTCTCTCCCTCCCTTCCCTTCTCTCTAAAATCAATAAGCATGTCCTCACATGAGTATTAAAAAACCTATTTGCCTTTGATACAGGATAATGTAATTCTCATACCTGAAACTTTGGTCCTATCCCCATATAGAACCTAAAATCCGTTTGGGTTGCTATAGCAAAATCCCGTAGACCGGATGGCTTATGAACAATAGAAATGTGTTTCTTGGTGCTGGAGGCTGGGCTCTGGCAGACTGGATGTCTGGTAAGGATCTGCTTCCTGGTTCATAAACAGCTGTCTCCTCACTGTGTCCTCACATGGAGGGAGCTCTCTGGGGTGGCTTACACAGGCACTAATCCTGATAATAGGATTATCCTATTCTCCATCCTCATCCTATTCACCTTCCAAAGGCCCCATCTCCAAATACTATCACACTGGGAATTAGTTTCAACATATGAATTTGCGGGGGGGCGGGTTGGGGGGGATATAAACATTCAGTTTATTGCACCAGGGGGGAGAGATGAAATGGGGAGAGAGTGTTTTACTCTGCAGTCCAGTTTTTATTAAATTTATTTTTTAGACCAAAACATTCCCCTTTCTAAGGTAGATTCTCATCCCAGCTGTGACAATTACAATGTTTTCTCTGTTGTAATACATTTTTATGCTTTGTGTCACACACCTATGTAGAAGGAGTACACATTTATCTCTTATTTGTATATTCCTTCCACACCTGTTATTTAGTGCATGCCCTGTTCTGGAATGAGCTAATAAGCATTGGGATATACAGGCATTACCAATGAACTGGCATTTTTGTGACAGGTAGGAGAGTAAACAGACAAGTCAACTTAATGTGCTTTAAAAAACAAAACAAAACATATATCTTATTGATTATGCTGTTACAGTTGTCCCAAATTAGCTCCCTTTACGCCCCTCCACCTGGTACCCCCCCATTCCCTCTGGCAATCACCCCCCTTAGTTCATGCCCATGGATCATGCGTATAAGTTCTTTGGCTTCTCCATTTCCTGTACTGTTCTAAACACCTCCCTGCCTGTTTTGTACCTACCAATTTGTACTTCTTAGTCCCTGCACCTTTTCCTCTATCCTCCCTCTTCCCTCTCCCAACGCTAAAACTCCAAATGATCTCCGTTTCTATGAATCTGTTTCTGTTCTGCTTGTTTGCTTAGTTTGTTTTATAGATTCAATTATTGATAGTTGTGAATTTATTTCCATTTCAATTTTCATAGTTTTGACCTTCTTTTTCTTATATAATTCCATTTAACAATTCATATAATGATGGCTTGGGATGATGAACTCTTTTAGTTTTACCTTGTCTGGGAAGCACTTTATCCTTCAATTCTGAATGATAGCTTTGCTGGATAGAGTAATCTAGGTTGTAGGCCATTGTTTTTCATCACTTTGAATACTTCTTGCCAGTCCCTACTAGCTTGCAAAGTTTCTTTTGAGAAATCAGCTGACAGTCTCATGGGAACTCCTTTGTAGGTAAAATCTGCTTTTCTCTTGCTGCTTTTAAGATTCTCTCTTTATCTTTCACCTTTGGTATTTTAATTATGGTGTGTCTTGGTGTGGTCCTCTTTGTGTCCATCTTGTTTGGGACCCTCTGTGCCTCCTGGACGTGTATGTCTATTTCCTTCAACAGATTAGGAAAGTGTTCTTTCATTATTTTGTCAAATATGTTTTCAGTTTCTTGCTCTTCCTCTTCTCCTTCCACCACTCTTATGATTCGAATATTGGGATGTTTGAAGTTGTCCCAGAGGCTGCTTGTACTAACCTCATTTATTTTGGATTCTTTTGCAGTTCTTATTGAATGTTGTTTTCTCCCTTATGTTCCAAATCATTGATTTGACTCTCAGCTTCATTCACTCCACTGTTGGTTCCCTGTAAATTTTTCTTTATTTCACTTAGTGTAACCTTTCTTTCTGTCTGGGCCATTTTTATGCTGTTGAAGTATCCAGTGAATTCCTTGAGTATCCTAATAACCAGTGCTTTGAACTCTGCATCTGATAGATTGCTTATTTCCATTTTGTTTAGTTCTTTTTCTGGAGTTTTGTTCTGTTCTTTCATTTGGGCCATATTTCCTTGTCCCCTCATTTTGGCAGCCTCCCTGTGTTTGTTTCTATGTATTAGGTAGAGCTGCTCTGACTCCCTGTCTTAGTAGCATGGCCTATTGTAGAAAAGTGCACCTGTAAGTTGTACGGGGCAGAGCCAGGGTAGGGCAACCCATGTGAACCAGATAGAAGGAATCTCTGATATGGCATTGCCATTCCGTGGTTCTGTGTGGAGAGGGCTCAGAAAGGGACAATGCTGTTGCCTGGCCTCTGGAGTTTTATCCAGGAGGAAGCTGTCTCCTGGCACTCACCCTGATGCCAGACACTTCAATCTCTCCCAGTATGCCACTGCTGCCCTTCTAGCTGCTGCCTTGATGCTGTAGCCCAGAAGGAGTGAGTCTGCATAAGTCCTAAGTCCACTTTAGGCCCTTGAAGAGGAGATTTCTGAGACTCCCACTCTTTCTTCCACTGCCCCAACCCCCACTGGTTTTTACAGCCAGAAGTTATGGGGACTTATCTTCCTGGCACTGGTACCCTGGGCTGGGTGGTCTGGTGTGGGGCTGGGATCCCTCACTCCCAAGGTATCCCTCCTGATTTTTATCTACCACACATGGGTGTGGGACTGCCTGTTCTGTGTCTGCATGTCTCCACACCCTTCAGCGCATCTCCACCCTTCTTATCCATCTGGATGAATGTGACTTCTTTAATTCCTTGGTTGTCAGGCTTCCATATGGCTAAATTTTCTCACAGTTCTGGGTGGTACTTGTTTTGTAGTCTAGTTGTAATTTTTGCTGTGGTTGTGCGAGGACGTGAGCCATGTTTACCTACGCCTCCATCTACACTTCCATAAGTCTCAACTTAGTGTGCTTTGACAGCAGTGCACTGGATTTTAGGGATGCACAAGTGAGAAACATGTAATCTGGTGCTGAGATCAGAGAGGCCCAGGTAGACTGAATGGTGAATGCGTCTTGGAAGATGAGCAAGAATTAGCCAAGTGAGGGAGGTGGGGAAAGCAGTTCCATGTGGATTGAGAAGGTTGTACAAATGGATAAAGTGAGACTTAAGCACATTTCAAAGAAAATCAGTTCTAGCCATGCTGGACTGGCCTTCTGGGATGGCGGCAAGGGCTCTTCCTGGGATTGCTGAGTGCCCCTGACTGTCCTACAAGTAAAGGTCCATGTAATTTGCTTGTGGCATTTATTCAGCCAAGTCTTTACTTCTGATATTGAAAGCTATATTTTTCTCATTTTCCTATTGAATTGCTATTATTCCCTCTCCTGCTGTCTTGGCAGCACAAAAGGAAATGGAGATATTTGAGTAGACTCTCTGACATCTCATCTCTAAGCTAATAAAATCAGTATTCTGGATAGTGGGTTTATTCAAGGTAGAGCTCCTCTGTCATTCTTTTTCTTGATGATTTGGAGTTGAGGAGATCCAGGTTCATATCCCAGTTCCACCATTTCCAGTTGCCTGAACTCAGGCAAATCGTTTATCCCCTTTGAGTCTCGGTTTCCTTATTTATAGAGTGGGAATAGACTAATATCTACATTTTAGAGTTGTGGTGATGTGAGGTAACAAAAGCATTCAACAAATGGTTGCCTTTGTCTTATTCCTCATTAAAACTTAAAATCCCACTGTCTGAATAGGAAGATAGTGGCTATAGAACTTCATGCCTATGTAGAAAAAGTGGTTGAGAACTGAGTAGGGGATGAAGGAAATCCTCTAAGGAAGGCTGGTTTCCCTGTCTCTTTGTCACCAAAATAAGAACATAATGAAGCTGATACAGGAGGCTGCTGGGCCTCAGTGTCCCCCTCTGCAAGACTAGATGGTGTTTTAAGTCCCTTTCAAGCTGCAACACTTCATTAACTTCAGTTTTCGGAACAATTGTGAAAAGAGCAATATCAATGATAAGGTTCAGGTCTTCTAAATGATGGTGACATATTAGAGTCCCTAGGAAGCTTTTTAAAAATCCTGATGTCTAGGCTCCACCCAGACATATTAAATCAGAGTCACTAGTGGGGTAGCCAGGATTGAGGGTTACGTTCGTGGCTACAGTGAAAAGTTTTGTCTTTGATTTCTAGCTTATAGCATCATTTATATTAAGGCACCTAAGTTGGAGAATTAGATGTCAAAAGTTAACATTACAAATTGCTTCTGTTGTTTGTTTCAAAGTTTTTGGTTTTCTCCTCAAAGTGAAGAATAAGGCTTCTTAGAGATGTATGTAATTGCTAGTCTTTGAGTTTCCTTTACCAAAATAGTCACAGCATAAAGCCGTATGTTACCATTTATGTTTCTAATTAGAATGGAAATATGTGTAAAGCTCTTTCATAGAAATGCATACTAAATCTGTTTTAGAGAAACTTACTTGTAAGACTTTTTAAATTCTTTTTACTCAATTCCAATTCAGGCTTTGGCCTCCAATCAAGAGAAGCCACTGCAATGCAATGCTTTCTGACACGTTGTGGAAATAGCTGTCCTTGATGTGTGTCTTTATTTATATCAGGGTTCCCAACAACTCCCACAAATAAAACCTGTTTTTACAATGAAAAACATATCAGAATAGAAGGCGGATGCATGTCATGTGGACCCAGAATAGCAGGAGCATAATGAGCCCAACATGAAGGAGGCTTTAAAGGCCCAAATCTTCATGGGAACTACTTGTTGATTTTATTTCACTATAATTGGAGGAGAAAACATAATGATATTTTAGCATGGCAGTTTCTTAATGTGTACTGATTGAACTTCAATATGTGTGGTCTGCTAAAAAGAATTTCATAGGAGAAATTTCATAAATCATATATGTATGTACACAGGGGTGGGCAATAGATTTACAGTTGTGAGTATGTGAAACAGAGTTTATTCTTGTATTCTTATTTATTAATTGTTATATTATTTATTTGTATTTCAACTGTAAACCTACTTTTGCTCACTCCTGTATAGACATAATTTTAGAGGAATAACTATATATTGGGTTGGCCAAAAAGTTTGTGTAGTTTTGTCCGTATGATGGCTCTAGTAGTGCTTATTTGTCTTTAAATTCAGTTGAAACAGTTTTGTTAGACTGTATTGTGACAGCTGTCATATTAACATGCATTTAAGAAAACTTATCAAAATTGGTGAATTTTTGTGCAGCCATTTTAATATTGAAGATGGAAGAAAATATGCAACATTTTTGGAATATTATGCTTTATTATTGCAAGATAAGTAAAAATGCAACTGAAACTCAAAAAAAGATTTGTGCAGTGTATGACGAAGGTGCTGTGACTGGTCGAATATGTCAGAAGTGGTTTATGGAGTTTCTCGGTCCCATTGACATTTTGGTCAGATAATGCTTTGCTGTGGGGCTGTCTTATGCATTGAAAGATGTGTAGCAGCACCGCTGGCCTCTACCCGCTAGGACCAATAGTGGGAGATAGCCGACATACTCAAAATGTCTAAATAAATAAAGTTATTGGTGAAAGTGAAAAATGTGTTTTTTGTTTTATGGAAAAAAAATTAACGGACTTTTAGGCCAACCTAATCCGTGGCTCTGTAACATGCTTTCTTCATTGAATATAAGTAGACATTCTTCCTTGTCAAAACCTTTCATCTCCATTGTCATTTTAATGACTATATAATATTCCTAATTATCAGTACATCAGAATTTATTTAATCACTCTCATTGTCGGGCATTTAGATTGTGTCCAACTTTTTCTACACTGCAGTGAACATCCTTCTTCATATATCTTGTCTTTGTGTGATTATTTATTTATGATGACTTCAGAGAAGTGGAATTCTTGGGTCAAATAGTATTCATAATTTTAATTTTGATATATCGCCAATTTGTATTGAAAGCTGTACTAATTTATATTCCTAGCAGCACAGTTTTCTCATTCAGCAAATTCTTTTCAGCAATACAACATTGTCATCTGCAGAATAATTTGAAATCCAAAGTAAAATTCTCCCCTACTAACTCAGCCAATAACTTCCAAACTCCCCAGACTCACTCTGCAAGGTAAGATGCTAGAGGAAGCTACTCACACATCGGAGCAGCAAGAGCTGGGGCCCGGGGAGTGAAGAGGAGAAAGAGGCTGTCAACAACAAGTTTAGAAGAAATTAATATATTTTTCGCTTGCCGGTGTCTGACCCAACATCTGGGACAATGAATGAGCTTCCTCCCAAAGAAAAGCTGAGGTTGTAACAAAGGGAAAACTAGAAATTCCATTTAAAATTCCGCTGGGTCTTGTATTTGAGATTGGCAGCACTGAGGCATTCCAGATGGCTTTGTCTATGCTTTTGAACCTGCCTTTTGATCTTATTTAAATTTCTTCCTAATTTCACCTGTTCTGGGTTTATTGCCTGAAAAACAAGCAAGTGAACATATTAGCTGCTCCTCAAGGCACCACTAGACTACAGGAAATTTATGTTCGGGTCGGGAATCGTATAATATGACTACATGCTCCACATTTATGGGCAAGTTAAGCAACAGGGAATTTTATGCTGGGATTTATGACACCAACTTGTAGCAGGCACATTGTGAGGTGGGAGAGAAATTTAAACAAGGGAAAACTCTGCCTATAATATTGATTCACGTTCTCCCATTGATGGAAAAAACATGTAAGGATTTTATTCTGGAAATTGCCTGTGAGTTAGACAAGGGGAAGGAAAACATGAATATTATAAATACATCACTGCTTCTTCCCCTGTATATTGGTTCTCCTCTTTCAGATGAAGTCATTTCAGTTTTCTAGTCAGTCAGTCTCTGCATGGACCAGAATTATCCAAAAGCGTTTAATTAGATGATTTAGCAACCTCTATCCCCATAACTCCAAGCAGGAGGTGGGAAGAAAAGAGAAGCATGTGTTGAGTTGAGAGGGCAAGACTTCTACATTCCCTAAAAAACCGACCTACACCTTATGTATCCGTCCTTACAGCCCATAAAAGCCAGCACAAAGGAGAGCACCAGCTGGAATCATTCAGCAAAGGCAAAGGCTTTCAGAGACCTGGGCTAGCAGCAGGTGGAATATACATTAGGGGTCCTTTTATTCTTTAGTATTTATGTTCACTGGGAAGCAATGTGGTTCTTATATAGTCAATAAAGAACAAATTCAGGGTGTTTGCCCTTTAGCCAGTGTGGCTGATGATTTGTGATGACTCCAGCCTCACATCATCACCCAGAGAGCTCAGAAAACATTGGACTAAAATACCGAAAGGCCTGGGTCCTGGCTTGGCAGACCCGATCCTTCACACCCGCGTGAAGGTCCACAGGCCCACAGCCTAAAGGCCACAGTGGATCTGAGGGCTTAGGCTGCTGGGAGAATGCTTCCTTGGGAAACTGTTTATCCGTGCTTGACTGACTTCTCCCTTGCCCGTTCGGTCGCTACACCCCTGTGGGTGGATAGGCTGTGTATGGCCCAGGGGGATTTTTAGTAAATTGTTGTCTTTCTCCTAATAATATTTTTGCTTTGTAGTTACAGTTATTCCCACTTTAAATGTAGGTAGGTGGTGGTGGTGAGCAGGTGGAAGAGGAGGGAATGCCTAACTTGTCCTCTTGTCTTGGGCGTTCAGGGATTCTAGGAATGGTGTCCAGTACTAGGAGAAATCAGATCGTATGTTCCTTGAGGAAGGCTTTGCTGGTTCTGTTCTCCATTGTTCTTCCAGTGTCTGGCACATAGTAGGAGCTTGATAAATATATCATGTTGGCCAAGATCAAGTGGCATGGTGGGGAATAGCACCACCATTTGTGACAATAGTGAGAAGGAAAGCTCGTGTTCTCTGAGGAGAGATGCTCAGGAGACCTAAGGATATGAAAAATGGCTCTCATCGTAAATTTCCACTTGTCTTCCCCGTGTGCAGGGTAGGCTGGAATGAGACAAAAGGTGCCTTGTTTATTACCTGATCCATCACTGCTGAGGAGTCTGCATAAATTCAAATTCAAAGTCCAGGGCTTTTGTTAAATACAGAACAAGGGGCTGGACCCCAGTTGAAGAGGGAATGCGCAGTGCTCAGTGCAGCGGCTCTCAAACTTGAGCCTGTGTCAGAGTCACCTGGGACACGGGTGGCTGGGCCCTCCTTCCGTAGTTTCTGACTCAGTGGGTTTGGGGAGGGGCTGAGAATGTGCATTTCTAACAAGTTTCCAGGTGATGCTGATACTGCTCCTTTGAGGTCCAACTTTGAGAACCAGTGGCTTAGAGGGAAACACTCTTACATTGTCACAGAAGTCACAGAAAGCTGGATTCCTGTCTTGCTCTGTGATCTTCAACAGATCAATGCTACTGAGCCTCAGTTTCCTCATTTGCAAAATGATGACAATATCCACCTCACGGGACTGTTGTGAGTACTGAAGAAAATAAAGTGAATAAGATGGTTGGTCCGTGGTCGTCCTTCCGATGACATGAGACTGTCTCTGACTGCTGTTGTGGGATCCTCGTGCAGTGCTGGGCCTGCCTGAGAGCTTATGTCTGTGTGAACTGAGCTTCTACCATATGAATTTCTCATCACTTAATTATATACCCTGAGGTTTTCACTGTTACTGAATATTTACTATGTGAGGCACAGTGTGAGATGATTTTTACATTATACAGTATGTAACATTAGATGTTATTTCTCTTTAACAGAAGAGTATAAGTAACTTGCACACAAACCCACGGCTTGTAAGCGGTAGAGCAGAGTGTCCAACCAAGGCCTCCTTCTCAGCAGCCTGCTGACATCTTCGTTATAGCAGTTTCCGTGACCCCCTCCCCCTCGGAGCAGGAGACGCCAGGACGGTTAGGTCCCCTTCTCCAATGACTCGCTCACAGGCTATTCTTATCTACATAGAGAGCACTCCAGAGAGTGTAAGTGAAAGGGATAGGATTTCTTGAGCATCTTTTAAGCCAGGCACTCTGTCTTGTTCATCCCTGAGCACCGCGCTGCCTTGTGCATAGAGGTGCTCAGCAGAAGCTTGTGGAATTAACAAATGAATTAGAGGTTCACATCAAATGACAACCTCACCTACCTTTGTGATGACTAGGTTTCCTCCTTAAATGATCAATATTACTTGCCTTATTATCATTTATACATATTGATTGGCACTGCTTCCTGAACAATTGATAATCTCTCATGCCTACGATCTAGAACTGTGATGAAATGATAAACCGTTGTTATTAACTTCCCTTGCCTGGGTAACTTGCACCCATGGTTTGATTCACCGGATTAATTTGGACAAACAAATCAGGGAGTGCTGCCATGACAGGACCTATCATGAGTACTCGCAGGTGACGTTTCAGTTCCACTCTGCAAAGATAACCTTGAACCCTTCCGTACTCAAATCTTCTGTCCTTAGAGAGGTAGTTCTCAAACATTTAAAAAAATCAGTTACTTATGCCATCATCCTTGCTTTTTCCATAAAATCCTCTAGCAAATCAGAACAGAAAATTGCTCTGAGCAAGGAAGACCACAGGGATGGACTTCAGGGTGGTAAGGCAGCAACAGAAGGCTTAGGGCAAGGCTGTGGATTGGCGATCATCCAAAGATGCAGGCAGGGCTCCCGCTCCGGCTGGCTGGCATTCCTGAGGGCCGCGGTGGCTTCCCTTGGGGAGGGCTGCAAATAGCAGTCAGGGGTGCAGAGGGAGCAAGTCGGTGGTGGTCTGAAAAGGTGGCGGCCCTTATGCTATTTTTGTCATTGCTTCCAACCTTGCAGCAGACTCAATATTACTATTTTGTCAACACAAGTGTTCCAAGGATAAGTTTTAGTCACCACAAGTATTTGGGAAAATAATGAAAAAATTTTTTCTGTTAAAAAACCCATTTCCAGTAAGCAACATTTAGTCAGCATGCACCAGTTAATTACTGCAGGTGTCTGTTATGAATGGTCACCACCTGTAAGGTGACTGTTGTTAAATATTTTAATATCACCCTAGATATCTATAATAGAAACCACTAAAGCAATTTATTTCTAGATTTTGCAAGATGAGCAGGCTGATGACAGGGCAAAATTCCTCTAGAGTTAGGCCAGCCCTGTATTGTTTGATATGGGTGGGTGAGAATGGGTTAGACGGTGACTGGGCTTGAACGACTGGACTCGGAAACTATCTAATGGTGTGACCTAGGCCATGAAATGTACAAAGAGGAAAAACATGTTTTAGGTAGACTCCCAGTCAGAAAACTGTTCTGCCATGTACCCTTCCCCTGTTCTCTCCCACTTCCGGGTCATAGAAGCCTAGCGAAGAGGGCACACCCAGAAAACTCAGATTGGAGAGGCAATCCAACTCGTAAGGCAGGCAGGCAGGCAGGCAGGCAGGCACCATGCCATGGGGAATATGAGAGAAAAATCATTTTCTATAGAAATCAGTTGACAAAAATTATTCTGAAATGGAACTTTGATCAATTGCATTGCATTTGAAGAGATGAATGGCATTTGAAAATAATTAAAAGAGTGCGACTCAAAGTCACACTCATCTTCGCACAGACCAGCACAGGGTAAACACAATGTGTGGCGCAGGGTCAGATCAGCAGGACCTGGGAGAAGAGGAATGCAGCCCAGGCCCACACGAGCACTCTCCTCTCATCTTTGTGGCAACAAAGCTAGTTCCATGCCCAGCGCACTTGCTGGCCTGGCTACAGTGACAACAGAGACAATACAGCGGACAAGGTATTTACACTAACTGGAGCAAGCAGAGTAATATATCTTTTCTGTTTTTAATAGAAGTGAATGACAAGTGGATATTAGAATCAGTGACATGTAAATAAAAATGACATACATTCACTTCTTTTTTTATTAAATATTTTATTGTTGTTCTATTACAATTGTCACAGTTTTTCCCCCTTCGCCCTCCTCCAACCAACCTCCTACCCCCAGCTCCCACAGTCAATCCCCATCCTGTTGTCCGTGCCCGTGGGTCATTCATATGTATTCCTTGACTAGTTCCTTTTCCTTCTTTCCACCTTCTCCCCCTCCTTCCTCTACTCTGGTCACTGTCAGTCTGTTCCTTGTTTCCATGCCTCTGGTTCTATTTTGCTCATTTATTTGTTTTGTTAATTAGGTTCCTCTTATACGTGAGATGATATGGTATTTGTCTTTTACTGACTGGCTTATTTCACTTAGCATAATGCTCTCCAGTTCCATCCATGCTCTCGTGAAGGGTAGGAGCTCCTTCTTTCTTTCTGCTTTGTAGTATTCCATTGTGTAAATGCACCACAGGTTTTTGATCCACTCATTTACTGATGGGCACTTAGGCTGTTTCCAGCAGTTGGCTATTGTAAATAGCGCTGCTATGAACATAGGGGTGCACAGGTTCTTTTTAATTGGTGTTTCAGGATTCCTAGGGTATAATCCCAGCAGTGGAATTGCTGGGTCAAAAGGCAGTTCCATTTTTAGTTTTCTGAGGAAACTCCATACTGTTTTCCACAGTGGCTACACCAGTCTGCATTCCCACCAACAGTGTACTAGTATTCTCTTTTATCCACAAGCTCACCAGCACTCGTTTGTTGATTTATTAATGATAGCCATTCTGACCAGTGTGAGGTGATATTTCACTGTGCTTTTAATTTGCATCTCTCTGATGGCTAGTGATGCTGAGCATCCTTTCATATGTCTATGGCCAATCTGTATGTCCTCCTTGGAGAATTGTCTGTCCAGGTCCTTTGCCCATTTTTTAATTGGATTGTTTATCTTTCTGGTGTGGAGTCATGTGAGTTCTTTATATATTTTGGAGCTCACACCCTTGTCTGAGGTATCATTGGCAAATATGTTTTCTCATACAGTGAGTTCCCTTTTCATTTTGATGATGGGTTCTTCAGCTGTGCAGAAGCCTTTTAATTTGATATAGTCCCATTTATTTAATTTCCCTTTATCCCTTGCCCTAGGAGATATATCAGCAAAAATATTGCTGCGTGGGATATCTGAAATTTTACTGCCTATGTTTTTCTCTAGGACTTTTATGGTATCATGACTCATATTTAAATCTTTTATCCATTCTGAGTTTATTTTGGTGTATGGTGTAAATTGGTGGTCTGGTTTCATTTTTTTTGCACGTACCATTCCAGATCTCCTAACACCATCACTTCTTTAAAAATACAAGAAAATGTCATTTCCAAATATATACTCTTGTTCCTAAGGGTTGGACTCACATACATAAGGCAATTAATTGTTCATAAATTACTTACTTGTGGGTTCTGTCCAATTGTACCATGGCTTCAATTATTAATAGATATTTGGAAGCAAAACACAAAATCACAGTATGTGGAAATTTTTTACTAAGAAAAGTAAACAGGTTAAAAGTTCTCTGTTCTATTACTCTTTTTAATAGCTTACACATGGAAATTTTTTTAGTAATTCATCAGGCATTTATTGGACTGTTGCTATATACTTGGAATCACAAAGGTGATTGATTAAAAACCACATATCAGAACTCTTTGCTACAATATCTTATTAAGATGTGTGCAATTATGTATACCTTAATTCTTGCATTCAGTTTGTGTGTGAGGATGGACACAGGGGTGGAGAAAATGTTTTTCCTTTTTTAAAGAAAGTGTCACTGAAGTTCTCTAATTTCAAAAAAGTTCAGAAAAAAAATTCTGAGTGACACTGGTGGAATTTTCTTAAAGGATAAGTGGAAGTCACAAAAAACTTCCCAAACTAATGCCACTCCTGCACCATCCCCTCTGCTGTGCCCCAGGACACAGCAGTCTCCTCGTGACTGCATAGCTCCCTCTGGCCAGCACAGGTGCGTGTGGGGCTTGGAGTCGTCTGGAAACCCACACCCCATGCGGCCAGTCCCAGCAGGGTCCCCTTAGCCTCAAGTGAGACCGGACTGAGTGTTCTCAGAGAGTTTTCTCTCACCCTTTCTCTTATCCAACACCCAAAATGAAGCCCAAAACAATTTTAAAGGAAAAGAGATGAAGTTTATCAAATTTCAGAAAAGAAAGAACTTTAAAAGGGAGAGAAAAGAAGTAAACACTGGAAACCATGCCTGTCCGACGAGTAAGACTAGGCAGTAAGTAGACAGGGAAGCGGGCAGTCCCGGTTCGGAGAAGCACAGGCATGACCGGCAAGATGGGGCTGACAAGGTGTACGGTTGTTTTCTCAGTGTCAGTTCAACATTGTAGTTATAGGAAAAATCTGCGTTATTTGGGGGTGAATGTAGTCAATAGAAGACATTTTTCCAGTCTGACCGTTGCTTTACATCCAAGTCCTGTCTGCCTATCACCTGGGGGGCAGCACAGGAATCCCAGGCTTTAAAATTCAAGTTTCTCCTGCTTTCCTTGTCTCAAGTTTGAGAGCTCAACCAGTCCTGGGGAGTGTGTGTACATAGAAGATCTTGATTTTCTGTCGCCACAATGACTACAAGTTCTGTAAGATTTCTCTGTGAGTACTTGGGTGTTACTCTCACGCCCGTTTACGCATAACTCTGGTCTCATCACTCCTGGCTGGGTACTGGGCCTCATGACCTGATCTTGTTTACGTCCTGTGGCGGTCGGATTATGAATCATAACCCCTCAAAGAAAACCTTTGAGGGTAGAGTACTGAGCCTGTTGAGAATTACTAAGAACTGTTAGGAGCTCTGAGTTCTTTTCCTATTTTTTCCAAAGCCCCACCCAATGACTAGACCAAGAGATTTCTGTGTTGCCAGGCAAACAATCTGTTGGCCTGAAGACTTAACAATTCCTATGGAGTGAAAAGGAGTGGTGACACACGCATCGTTACCCCGACCAGAGGATTCCGAGGCCCTGGGCTCCATGCTATCCCTACCCTAACCTAGGCCCTGTCAGAGGACATGTGGGAACCCAGGCATCCCAATGGTTCTTAACTTTCCAGCATGCATTGCTGAATGCCTTCTGCATGCTGGTTTCCGTGTGGGCTCCAAGGTTGGGTAGGGGGTAGGTATAAATGTACTCCCTGCTGTCATATAGGATGGAAAAACATAAATCCTGAAAAGCTGTAGATCTACAAATGTTCTCAGCACGTAGAACAAGGCTTGGCCCACAGTCAATGATCAAGGAATGTTAAATTGAACAAGGATGTGGCTATCAGGGCGTACCCAAGGTTGATGACTTTCTTTAAACATCACTGATAATCCCTAGTGTGCATAGGTTTTAAAAAAAAATCTGGAAATTCTTGGAATTCCTGAAATTCTAGGGAACAAAAAGAATATTGTCAGGCTGGGGAGAGTCTGCTCCGTGGCTCTCTGTAGACTGTATCAAGTGGTGGCTGTGTGGTTAACCAAACCACAAATGAGTTCCTTAGGGATCAATGCGGAATGCACATCTGAGGCTAGCTGGTGCTGAGGCCCGTTCCAAAGTAGTTCACGCGTTCCTACGCCAGAAATATAGTATTCCAGACGCCTATCTCGGAGCCTAGAGCTACTTCAGAAAAAAAGCCTCTGTTTATGTAATAGACGCTAAACTGCTTTGCAGTGGAGAAGGGAACCTTCTTGATGAAGAATCCATGTGAGTATGTTAATAAGGATGCCCTTGGAACAATCTTCAAGGCCATTAGTGGATTGTTGTGTCCTCGCGAAGTCCTTGTTCCTTTCCTGCGGAGCACAGGCTTTGGCATGGAACAGTCATCCACGTGATCATTGGGTTACTGCCCATCTTCCCTTGGGCTCTGTCAGGGCAGAGTTCAGGTGTGCTTTCTGTCACTCCTGAGGCCTCAGCACCTAGTACAGTATCTGGCGCAAAGTTACCACTAAACAAATGAACCAGAACTTCTGTGAGTGAACTTACACTCTATTTAAGAGTCATACCATCACTGGGTCAGTAAGCACACCTGCGGCTATTAGCTCTGTCAGCTTGCAATTCTGCTCACATCCTGACACTTTTAAGAAGAAATGTATACGATATATACACATGCACATATATAAACATATATTATACACACATATATTGTTTATACATATATGTGGATATATATATATACACACATACCTGTGTGTGTGTACGTATCTGGCAGAATCATAAAGGCAAATAAATCGAGACAAATATATACAATACATATGATAATCTGTTAATATCCTTCTTGTATAGTGGTGAACATCAGTTAAATAAAACTAAAAGAGAGAACTTGGGTGTTTCAAAGCTGCCAGTAGCTTCTTTGTGTACAGTATGGTTGCACACTAAGATAATTTGGGAGCAAGAACAAACCCTGATGCCTGGCTCTCACCCCAGGAGGTTCTGTTTACTTGGCATGGGTGTGGCCCAGGCATTCAGATGTTCCAAGAATAACCCCAGTGATGCCGGTCCGCAGCTCAGGTTGGGGAACAGACAGCAAGTCACCCAGGGGGCAGGTTAGTTCTCGAGCGGAGTCACTGTAAATCGAAAATGGGTTGTTACCCCTGGCTGCAGAGGAAGTGCTTCAGGGACCTTTCCTTGGGGTTTGACAAAGAGGACAGGTACCCAGGATCCTTTCAGGAGTGAAGAGGTCATGATGTTGGCCCCTACTCTTTTGTGATGGAAACTTCCAGTGCATTAAGATGATCCCAGTGATGGTCCACCAGCAGGAAAAGATCCGTAAGGACCCCAACAAGAGTCACGAGAGAAGGGGGAGCCCAGTAAGATGGGCCCAACGTGAGGTGGCATTTATAGCAGTAATGATAAAAAGGTGGCAGACTGTTCTCAGATTCTTCTTCCCAAGGTGATTTTGTTGGCCTGTTGCAGTGTGTTTGGCCTAAAGGAGGTGGCATCCAGTGACCGGCAGGCCCATCCGGGTGGCATGGGCTGGGAGAGCATCAGCTCTCCGCTGGAAAGTTGGATAGCAGGTTGGCGAAACCCAGCAGATGTGCATCTTTCTTCCAGCTAGTTTGAAATCTCCTTGAGGGACTCTGCTGGGGTGCACAGCTTCAACCTTCTTTAAAGATATCAGGGACGTGGCTAATTATCAGCTTGCTTTACTTTTTTTCAGCTGAGGATTAGCTTCAGATGCTGTTTCCTAGCCTCTAAATAATTTTCTAGGACTTGTGAGTGATACCTCATTGGAATGAGGAAAAAAAGTCTTTATACACGAGCACCTTCTATGTACCAAATGAGAAAGTTTAAGGGGTGCCTCAGCCATGGTGTTCGGCCTCCGGAGCCTTGGAGCAACGAGGGCACCACAGGAAGATGGAATTCAGTCCAAGTCTCAACAGCCCTTGAAGTCTTTTGCATGCTCTTACTGAGTCTGAATGAGCGTCACTTCAGATGTGGTGAGAAGCTGAAATGGAAACTATTACATCAAAACATTTCATTTGGTGGTGGGGGGGACTATTTGGAAAAATCCTAATTTTTTTAAGAACAAAGAGAAGTTGATGAAAGCATTTGAGGTTATAATGACCAAAGTCTCCACGGCCTCTTTTTCCTCCCCTCCTCTTCTTCCAAAATGGAGAAAAGAAACGAAGCCAGAGAAATGTCTTCAATAATGTAAGTCTGGCAGGCCAGGCTTTTTATCCAGGATAGCATGTAGTAGTACAGTAATACCTTTTAATTACAGTTGTATAATTATAAATAGGAAAGAAATTAAAAGATGAAGATGAGGTTTGTAATGAAATTACCATAAATACCATGGCAGGCTTTAAAGTTGTCATGAAAATTCATAATACAAAAACATGAATGTGGAGATTAACTTCTACCAAGACTAGAAATTAAAATTTTGTGGATTTGTGGTCTTCCTTGTTAGCTTGGCATTTCCTCCTCAGTACACATAAGCACTATTAGTCATGCAGACAGAAACGGACTTTTAAAGAGTCGCAGTCCTGGTTGGCAGCTCTTAAGTTCTCCAAGCCACTTGGGCTAGCTGACATGGAAATGACTTGCGTTCCAAAGACAAATGGCGGAAACATCAAAAGAAATCTAGTCCAACCGTCTGGACGTTTTTGATTACCTCTCTTATTGGAAGTAGGCATATATTTTGTTTGTAATACATGAGTTTATTGCAGTTTTATTTATAGACCCACCTTCCCACTGAACTGACAGATTTTCATGATTGAGGGTAGGGGATCATAATTGCAAACTGCTGCATTAGTCCTGGGGCCAGTAATCTAAACCGGTAGACTGGATCCCTTAGACAGGTTACATCATCACAGGTGAGTTTGTGCTGGTTAAAATACTGCTAGTGAGAGCAGCATCATGAGTTCACTTTCCGTAAGCCTGTTCCATAGCTGCACTCTCCTAAGACATCTTGAAAACATGACTCCTTATCAGTAGTTTGGCTCACTCTATTGCAAACTGTTCTCCAACACTGTGAAAATGCTTATCATTAGTGGTGCTAGGCTGTGTCTTCTTTTTGCACATGACAAGAGACTTTTTAATATTTCTGAACCAAGAATAATTATTTTGCCTCTTCTTTACCAGCATTAGCTTATGGGCTAGCACAATCAATTAAGTGGTACATTTTTTTGCTTCCGCTATGAATAAGAAATTATGTTGTGATGGCTTTCTAGGATTAAAGATAGGACAGAGAAGTAAATTTGAGGATGCCAAGTAGAGAAAAGTATTGAGAAAAAAAAAAGACAAATTAGAGAAGGCTTTGTATTCTGCCATTTAAAAAAAGATCCAGTAGATAATGGAGAACCATTGAAGATGATTATGGAAGGGACACAGTGACAGTGGTATTAGGGATAAATTAAAAGGAGAATAAATTGAAAGCTGGTAACCACATGGCTTAAAGACACTGTGGGACCAGAATAAAGTGACAGTCACTTTTCTTTATCTTGAGGCCATGGGAAAGCTAAGGCCCAGCTCCTAATACCAGACGTGGTAGAGGTCTGGCTCCTGAGAATTGCTTCTTCCTTCTTCCCATCCCCCTCAATGGCATAGGTGATTTCAAGTGAGGGATACAGCTCTCCAGGTGTGGCAGCACCCCAGGTAGAAGGAGAAAGGGGTTCCTGGAGGGCAGGGCCACGTGTCTGGGGATATGTGTGTATAGTTGTGGGTAGTGGTGGTGGAGTTTGAAATGGTCAAGAAGAAGTGATCCCATTCTTCCATTCTCCTTTCTAAACTCTCAGGAAAGAATCAATCTAAGCCCTGGGTAACTTTAATTAGCTCCTCCATCTAATGCCGCATTACTAACCAAGGTAGCTGATATGCTGAATTCATTGGGAGAAAATAAGAGCGATTAGAGGTGTTTACCTGCTATAAAAGAAAGATAACAAGCTGAACAACCTATAATAAAGGAGTTAGAATTAGTGGATCAGAAAGCACAGGAATATAAAATAAACATATATCCTCAAAAATATTAGAAATAGAAAAAGTAATAAGTAGCCATAGAGCAGATCCAACCCAAGATGTTTGGTAAGAAGAAGGAAATAGATGAAATGAGAACTTAGTAGAGGGATTGGGTAGCAGAATGGAACCCCTGGATGAACTAATCAGTGACCTAGAAGACCAAGCCCTTAAGCATGAGAAAGGGATAACAAATAGAAGGGCTGGATAAAAGAAAAGTTCAGAGATATGGAATATAAAAAGACATGTGCCAATATAATAGGGATCCCAGAATGAGAGAGAAAGAGAAAGTAGTGAAGAAATACTTAAGAATTAATGACTATAGATAAAAGGCTTTAGATTGAAAGCATTTTCAGAACAATCACTCTAGGAGGATGCTAAGAATATTAGTCAGTGCCCAGTCAGGAAAAAAAATCATTCTAGATTACTCAAGCTGAGAGGGCTTTCACGCGGGGAGGTTGGAAGGCCTGGAGGAACGAAAGGGAAGGGGTGTTCTCCTCAGAGCTCAGGGAGCTGAGGCTGGTCTGCAGCCACTGCCAGTGCTGCTGGAATCACGGGGCTGACCCTGAGCGGGAGCCACAGCGGCTGCTCCAGCAGACGTGCTCTCAGAAATCGATGGCTCCAGCGTTCGGCCCACCTGATAATCACGGGCAGGTGCCCCTGGCAGGCTACACGGTGTCCCGTCATTATCAGCCAAAGGCAAGAGAGCATTTCTCACTGAACCAACTGCCTGAGTCACAATGGTGTCTCTGCAGTTGCTGGACATGCCTTTATCTGGGCAGCAGCTGTTATCCAGCCCTGGCTCTTCCCACCTGCCTGTGGTCATTACATCTACTCCCTTTCTCCAGGCCTCCTCTCTGGGTTCTGTTTTATTAACAAAACCAACCCAACAAAACCCAAGAAACTCACTCCCAAGCTGATCACTTCTCCAAATTTCAAATTCCTCCTGTCTCCACAACCCATCTGCTGTTGTTTATTTTCTAAAATCTGCAGTAGTTATATTTATACTTTGTTCAGAGTTTATAGGAGTTAACAGTGGGAAGGTTGTTCTGTAAGTGGCTTACACTGTCATACTATAAGTGGAACTCTGCATCATTTAAAATGCACTGGGTTAATGTTTGAAAACGTTACCCTTGTTTCAGTGGGTGGGAAAAGGATTGAAAAGCTTAGGAATCACTGGGTCAAAGCAACTTGTTTGGGCTTCCATGAAAGACTATAAGGATTTAAAAATTCATATTTTTTTCCTGGAGTAGAAAGACCATGGACTATAGTGCTCGACATATCTGGTTTAAATTCTGGTTCTACCATATACTAGCATAGTGACCTCATGGAAAGGAATTAACCTGTGCTTCAGTTTCCTCATCTGTAGAAATTGCGTAATGGATTATACAGGGTTGACCGAAACAATACATGTGAAATACATGCAGGGCTTTGCATGGTGCACAGGCGGCCTTCCGCACAGCTTCGTACCCTTTCCTTCCCCTTAGTATCCAGTTATCTGGTAGGTTCATAGCACTGACATATTTTGGCACTTGCTGAACCATTATTCAGAACATCCAGTGTGAAGGGAAAGCAAACAGCTCAGCAAGAATGGCCGTCTTTGTAGGGAGAGTGTTGGTGTGTAGTATAGGGCTGGCTCTTCGCCTGGGATGCAGGGGTCAGCGGGGCTGCCGCCAGCCGTCTGCAGTGTTAGCCAGGGAAATCAACTCACAGCCCTGCTGGCACCTACTGCTGGGCTTGGGTAAACATAATTACAGCCTTTAAAGAGAGAAGAGGGAAAGCAACCAAGATCCCCACTCACCATGTAAACAGGATGTCCACTGAATGGCAGCGTAGAGATGTTTATGTTCTGCTCAGGGGACAGTTGACAAAAGGCCACGGGGAGCCTGTATTGCTGCCTGGGGCAGTAGTCTGCCAGCTGTGGTGGTGGCTGGGTTCTTTCCAGCAGCTTTGTCTGCGTTGTGAGTGTCGAGCTTCAATGGAGAGCTCCGGGGCTGTGCTGTCTGGAGCCGGGATGCAGTCCTTTGAGGTGCTGGGTCTGGTTACCTGCTCATGGCCCTTTATGAGTAGATTAAGGGGGTTCTGGTGCCCAGTGCTCAGTTTCCAGCATGCCGCATGTGACCTGGAGGCTGGCTGGTTGAGTCCTCTATGAAATAATAACCTTAATGATAACTACTTAATGCAAGGCAGTGGGCCAGATATGTCCCATGGATTATTTCATTTAACCTTCATGATAAGCCTTTGTGGGTGATTTTATTGTCCTCATTTTATACTTGAGGAGGTTCTGCAAAGATAAGCAACTAGATTTGAAGTCAGATCCATTAGATGGGAGAGACCGTATGTCAAGTTAAGCACTCTATGGCCCAGTATAGTGGCTGAGAAGCCATTTGTTGAATGAATGATGAAAAAATTCCACCAAAATGCTGCTCTCCACTGATGTTTCTGGAGAGCACATTTTCCCCCATGAGGAAAACAGTAGAAATGGTTTATCCCACACGTTCCTTCTTCTGCCTCATGAGTCAAGACACTCATCAGCCACTGCTGGCTGTAGCTGTGTCTTGGGTATAGGCTGAGGCACCATGGCCATGACCAGTTGGCCAAGTGTCTAACCAAGAAGCCAAGTTCTGCTTTAGTCTTCTCCAGCATTCTGGGCAAGGAAAGCATCTCTTGAGGTCATCCAATCCAGTCTGCTCCCAACACAGTAGAAACAGTGAAAACAGAGGCTTGTCTCAGCTTTCTTTGTCTCTGGTGTACAATCTCTGGACAGTGGTTTTGCTGCCCCTCTTCCAGGACACAGGTGGGTTCGAATGGAGTTGTGAAGATAGGCAGATCTCCCAGGGATGCCAGGAGGTGGCCCCTTCCCCTTTATAATTCCACATGGAATTGGCAGAGACCCAGGAGCCCTTGTCTTCTGATTCTTGACTAGGAGAGAGGGGACACGCTTGTTCTACAGGATAGATGAAGACATCGACATGCCCAGTTTCAGAATAGAGAATGGCCTCCGTACAAAGTCTGAACTGTCAGATTAGAGGTAGATACAACCTTCTCTCTCTCTATTCAGGCCTCCTTCTGGGGAGGCCTGCAGGTCATGACAGGGATGCTCCATGAAACTGGTCCTTGCCCCTGAATAGAGGTACTTGCGGCTGAGGCCCCAGTGACCTCAGTATTTTTAGCAAGTTACTGTCATCAAAAATGCGTTCTTTCTTTGGGTCAACATTTGTTAGTTTAATAAACAGTATTCAAGATAATGGTCTAAGTTTGGAGAACTCCTCTTTCTCATGCTCAATATTTCCCCTTGTAGTTGCTGTTGGAAATGCATATTCCATCACACTGCAGAACTGTTTCAGCTTTCCAGGTGCGGGTTTGACTGGTCCTCTGCTGAATGTCACCATGGTCAGGCAGTAGGGGTCACAGAAGTTCCAGCTGACTGGATAGGAATTTAGAGTCATTCTCCCTCAGGTTACTCTTTTTTGCCCAAATCACGTCGGCACTGTCACTCATGGAACCCAACCCCTGACTGTGTTTATTCTTGCTACTGAAAATTGTGATCCCATCCACTGCATCAGCCTCTCTCTGCATTATTGGCCTTTTGCAGCCTACTCAGGTGTGTGGCCAGGAAGGGCCATGCCCCTTCCCTCTGCTTTCTCTTTCCCGTTGTTTGTTTCCACATGGCTAATTCTGCTGCTCCCACTGAACTCTGCCTGGCTCTGACGCCTTCCATTTGACGGGGCGCCTGGCATCACAGGGTCCATGCTAGATGGCCCCAGAAAAGCCCCACGCTCCTCCCACCCGGCCTGGCCAAGGTTCTGGTTCTTTGCAATCGAATTGCAAGTGCATTTTTTGCCTACCACAGTGACAGATCCTTCAGCCAACTCTAGAGCAGAAATATGTATCAGCTTGGTAATTCCAGTTTTATAACTAGCGAGACCTAGAGGAGCGCTCCAAACACAGAATAAGCTCAGGTTCAAGAAACGAAGCAAGCTCATTCCAGTGTCTGGGGCCTAGGACTCTCCCAGTCTTGAAGTTTCCTTTTCCTCTCTCTTAGGGAGTCTGGCGCCCTTGTACAAGCACATGTTTCTTTGGTGGTCTTCCCGGACACTCCGAGTGCCCACACGTATACACAAAACTCCCATCAGCAGTATTGCCATTCATGTGGAGTTCTGCTGGGGCCTATTCAGACTTTTTCTAGGTTAGACTCAGAAATACTGCATTAAAAACAAAATAAAGGTGCTAGCCATAGTTATGTTTGGGAGGCAGGAAACATTTAAAAATGTTTTTCTGTGTTTTTTACACTTTAAAAAAGGTCAGAGTAGGATTCAAAAGAATCCAGAAGATGTTGACTGTTAAACCTGAAAATATTTCTCAATTCCATTTACTGTCAGTCCTCTCACTTAAGAATTGGCATAGTGAGAGTCACATTTTCCAAGGCTCTAGTGTCTTAAAATTTTAGCGGTTGGTTATTGCTTAAATAAACACCCAGAGGAGCTATTTTACTGATCATAAGACATATCAAATGTGCCCTTTCCTTCTCTATATTCCACATGGCTCCTTGGCCCTGGCGTTTGGAGCTGAGCTCAACTTCTCTGCCAGCCTGAGCTATGGCAGACAGAGCTCTAAGTCCCTCTCGGTTCAAGGGAGTAAATGACAGTCGTGGTTCATCTACAGGAGGTTTCGCCAGCAGAGCTGGGCCCTCCTGGGCCTGCAGGAGGCAGGGTCGGAGGGGAAGTAGCTGCAGCCCCACAGCGGGGAAGACTGTGGCTTCTGCTGACCTTCGCTTGGCTCATCAATAGCAGAACAAACACGACAATCAGATGGGCGCTCTCAGTTGATATGTAATGATGAAGAACCTTGGTGGAGGCTGAGGGAATCAAAGGAAAATGGGTTAAGATCTGAATAGAAAGAGCTTGAAAACAGATTCAAATTAATTAGGGTTGCTGCTGGAGACTTTTAATGATTTAAAGTGTTTCTTTGGATCAGAGAGTCATGGGACTCTTTTAAATTGAGTGTTTCTTTATTTAAAAAATGAGCTAGCAGCTTCTCAAAATATATATAAATTGGGCTTTGGCAGGAAACTTGCTTCTTCTTGCCATCAGAGAGTCATGCAAGTCTCAAGAATGGCAAACATCTGTTTGAAGGGCATCCCGACCTTGGCTTGGGAGAGAGCTCAGAAGAAACAGCACTGGGATTTGATGTGTTTTCATTCAAGATAGCAAGTATGGCAGGTAGCAGTTTGGCCAAGTATTAAGAACAGGGCAGCTATTCAACAGGTATTTACCCAAGTGTTCTCTGTATGCCAGTTACTACGCTGTGTGCTTGGGACACAGCAGTTACTAAGACACACCTAAGACCCAAATAGTTTCTTACTTCACACAGATGCTAAGATAAAAGTTCACAGTGTGTTGTCATAAATGTACTGAACCTTTACTGTGGTTCCTTATTGTGCAGCTTAGAATTCAGTGGGCAATTATGCTGCATTGTAGTTCACGCTAGAGGGAGAAACCAAGCCCAGTTCACCATCATGCATGTGCACGGATAGCTACTCATTTTTTTTTTTTTTAATCCTCACCTGAGGACATCTTTTCATGGCTTTTAGGGAGAGAGGAAGAAGTTGGTGAGGGGCAGAGAGAGACAGAGAAACATCAATGTGACAAAGAAACATTGATTGTTTGCCTCTTGTAGGGAAGGATTGAACCTGTAACCTAGGCATGTACTCTGACCAGGGATTGAACCTGCAACCCTTCGGTGTACAGGACACTGCTCCAACCAACTGAGCCATGCTGGCCAAGGCACTAATCATTTTTTTCTCTTGACCGATGTACTCATGAAAATATTGGCAGGCTGTGTTAAGACTAAATTATGAAAATAGCCTGAGATTCATAGTGCAAGTTTGCTTTTGCAAACTTAGTGTCAGATATTTTCAGAATTCATGATTTTTATTACTGATTGTAGGCAAACGGTAAATATATAACACCCCCAATGGATACTAGGGCATTATCTTTTAATGAAGCATTTTAATATATCTGCCATTAGATGAATATTTATGAATATTGACACTAACGTAATAAAGACTAGCAAGTAACCTCACATCACTTCAGGTCAGGCCTTGTTGCCAAATGAATGATTAAAAAAAGACAGTCTTCAAAGATTTTTTTAAAAAATCACAATTGTAGATAAGGAATGATGGAGTTATAGTATTGATAAATATTATTCACAATGTCTCAAATAATTTATTGCTTCACTCGGACCCTGGAATAAAAAGTTCACAAAATGTGCTGCTGTGAATATACTGTACCCTGGCTGTGACTGTTTCATCAGGTTTACCTGGAAAACAATTTTGACTTTTCCCTAGAAACAAGTTCAATTGGAGGAAAATCGACACTACCACCCACTGAAGATCGTTTGCCATTTGTGTCTGGGTTCTTTCCCCAGGCTTCAAGGCTGGCCTTCTGTTAGAATCACTCTGCTAGCTGGCTTCCTATGAACCACAATGCGAAGTAGGAAGTGAAATTCCACCAGAGCCACACTAAAGCCTCTGTATTAGAGCCAGGAAACATTTTATTTGATGCACTAAAACAACATAAAGCTAATATCCGGGCCCACAGCCCCAGTGGCATCTGCATCAGTGGGTGGATGGAAAGCAGGAGTGGGTGGGTTACGAGGACGGGGTGGTGAATGGAACCACACAGGCCTCGTTTCTGTACCTCCTGCACTCCAAACTTCTTTCAAGCCTAGGACCTTTATACTTTTCTCCCCTCTCTTCTTGGAACGTACTTCCTTATGGCTTTTGAAGGATTAGTTCCTCCTCATCATTTAGTCTTCCCCTTCAGTGGCACTCCTGAGGAGGGCATTCTTTGACTACCCTATTTAATGTTGTCTACCTCAAGTTATAATGGGTTTCAGAACTCAGGGTGCCCAAAAATCTAGGAAAAACCTCCACTAACCTGGCTTTGGGGTTGGAAAAGTGGAGGATGGCCATTAAGATTTATTTTGCATTACTATGGCAACTTGGCTAGCTTTATAGTTATGTTAAATAGCTGTGGGGCCAGGGCGATGGGCATGGCTTTAACTCATGATATAGCCAGGGGCTTGCCGCGCCTGTGCAAGAGCTTGGATGGTTCAGGGCCTCTGAGACAAGGGGGCCACACCTTGCAGACTAATAATGGCAGCCAGAGAAAGGCAGAAGATGCAGGGACTGGCAGAATGTAGCCCATTGTGGTAGGAGTCAGAAATGGGGTTGCGCAGATGCTTCGGGCCAGGATTTAAACTAGACCCGGCAGCCATTCACTCTCTTGGCCATGCAGGTTGACAGGGTGCGGAAGGACCCGCAATGGCCCTCCATGAAAAGGTGCCGCATGGTTTTGGATCAAGAGCTGGAGAACAAGGTGACATGGCTGATGGTGCTAGGGATTACGGGACCTGCCCAGCCAAGCACAGATTAATGGGAGATGCCTGAGATGCTGAGCTGTGACCGGGAATGCTGAGCCGTGGACTTCTTTTTTTTTTTTCCCCTGAAAGATGGTACCTCTGACTGGCATATCCTGAAACTGGCCTGATTTGACAAAAGTGGGGCAAGAGTGTGTGTGCGTGGTGGGGGTGGGGGTGCATTTTAAAGGGAGTGGGACTTAATGGCAGAATTCTGCCATTATTTTAAATCTGTATAACTTTTAAATAAGCAGTTCCTTTCCTCTTCACCAAACTGTAGCATCGGGAGTCTCGGTGGCAGGCAGTCGGGCCCACACATCTGTTTCAGAATTGCATAGGCTGGGATTTGGTAACAGTCACTCTATAACATTATCCAACTTCATTTTCTTCAAAGCACTTCTTACAAAAGCCCTTGTTATTTGCTTTCTTATGTACTTGTTCATTGTTTTCCTCCTTCACACAGCAAAGATGTTTCTGACTTGTCGAAAGTATCCTGAGTCCCTAGAGCAGTACCTGGCATATTAAAGACTCAAGAAGCATTTGTTGGATGCACGATGGCCCCCTGCAATACCACTAGCTCCCTTACTTTATTTTTTATCCCCCCCCCGCTTACTGTATAAGGCCTCCCACCTCTCCCATCTCCTATACCACCATTCCTCTTGTGGCAAATGTCCCAGACAAAAAAATATTGCAAATGTAGGAAACGTGATAGAGCATGAAGTGTGGTAGAATATCAAATTAGCTTCATAAACTGTGAATCATAAATCATGGCTCCATCTGTTCTGTGACAGTGAAAACAGCAAAATTTCCCATAAGATAGAAACTAAAAACAAAGAGATGCCATGAGTTTCAACTTGTGGAGAGGCTGTTACTATTATTTTGGATCATCTTCTCTCTCCCCCTGCTCCTCAGCAACCATTTGAGTCAGGCAATGCCTTTCTGGAATGGACCCAGAAATCTATTCATAGTAGATATTGGTTTCCTCCCATTGAAGAGTTTCTGCCTGGCACATAGAAGCCACTCAACAAATATTTGTGGACTGTCAATGGTGAATTCTGTCATTATAGATTTATTCTCAAGTCAATTATGGTTTTTTTCCCTAAAATGAAAATACCCTTTAGGAGACATAACCCACAGAAGGAAGCCCTTTCATTCACAATGTAACATTAATTAGCATCTGCCTCGTTGAAAGACTCGGTGAGGCACAGAGTTTCCGAGCGTGGGTCATTACTTGGGCAGCGGAGATCTGGGTGAGGCACGGTCGTAGGTAGTACAGGGGCACTCGTTGTCCTGAAAATCGATGGGACATTAGGAGGGGCCACAGGAACGTGGCAGGCTTTCCAAGGCCAGCAGTTGACATTGCAGTTTTGCATAAGGCCAACATGGTAGAGGACGCTGTTCTGGAAGAAGCGGCACCTTCGGTTTATGCCTGTTGGCTAAGGCGGGAGGTCGCCAGAACATTCCAGGACTGACCAAACCGGTTTTATTTAGGGAAATCAAGTTAAATAAACAGTGATACACAAGAAGCAGATAGCAGTGACTGCCTCTGGGGAGGGGGAAGGAGGGGTTTTAATTTTTTCCCATGACAATGTATTGATTTACAATTACAAAATAAAAAAAAAATCTTTTAACTATTTTATCATTAAAATGCTATCTGAATAAAAATGGATATAACAACAATTGTAATAAAATAATAGGGGGCTGTCACAAGGTGCAAATTAACATATTAATATAAGAAGAAAAACCGTGGATTTGTGAGAGACTTATTCATGTATACTTTTTGGTCTTCTTGAAAAACATTGTTCAGCCGTCTCCAGACATAAAAGCAGCTCCAGAAGCAAGTGCAGTGATGGCTCCAGAACACAGACCTTTGGACTTACTTCTCTGACATACTGTCCCCTGCTCTACTCATTCTGCTTCCTCATGGCGCAGTTTCCTCTCTCTCTCTCTCATTACCATTTAGATGGCTGCCTCTTTGAGTGTTTGAACTCAAACCCTGCAAGAGAAGAATTGACTGTCACTGTGCAGTACTCAGGGTGGAAATAGTTTCCCAGGCTTCTTTACTTCTCCTGCATCCTTACCATAAAATGTAGTCACCAGAGGGCATGTACAACTGCACCTGTCCTCTTCAATCTGAAAGTTTATAACACATACCTTCTGCACTTAAAAAAAAAAAATCCAGTGCTGCTTTCTTACATTGATAGCACACCAGATAGGTTTTCTCAAGCTCTCCTCTGCAGTCTTAGTTCATTTCTAGTATGGAGAGGGTCTCTTTGTTGTGATCCCCTCCTAGAAGGAAGGGTCTGTTTAAATCATAATTACACACAGGGAAAGAGGGTTTACACCACAGGTATGAAGCCACTATGATCTATTGCTGTTGAGGGTTTAAAGGTTTTTCCAACTCTTGCTTCTGGAACAGCGTACCTTGTTTAATCTAAAAGACACTAAGCAAGCAGGGCAGTGTGCTTTTATTCAACATTAGTCAAGCACTGTTGATATTTGCTGTGTGTTTAAGAGAAGAATTGTGCAGAGCTGCAGTGATGTTAGAGTGGCATCAAACAATTGTGGAGGTTTTCTTTGTCTTTTCCACTCTTCCATGTGAGGGTGAGAGCAGAAGCCGCACTGTGCTCCGCTCCTCTGCCCCCACCCCTGTAGTACAGACCCTTCCTGTGGCCTCTCCTCTTTCTGCAGCCATCATTGGGAGGCTACACCGTGACTGCCCCCACATAGGTCCTCATTTTGTTTGTGCACGTACACACATGTACACAGGTGCTCCCCACAACACGCACTGGTACTCTGCTAGACACGTGCTGAGGCATAGCATTCATCTACTCAGCCAGTTAGCAAATGGCCCTCTACTCTAGGTGTCCGGGTACATGAGAAACCAGATAGACAAGGTCCCTTCTTGGAAGCAGACATTCCACTGGGGATAGAGACAGTAAGCAAATACATACATACTGTAATGCAGAGTAGTGAGAGATAGATGCTGTAAGGAAAAATAAGGCTGAGGAAGGGGCTAGTGACATGGGTGGCAGGTGCCTTCAGATTGTTCAGAGAAGGCTTCTCTGTGGAAGTTCCGTTTTAGCAGTGATTTTGGCAAAGTGAGGGAAAGAAATATGTGAAGTATGGAGACAAGTGTTCTGGCTGAGAGAATAAGAAGTACAGAGGTCCTGCGTCACGACCTAGCTTGACTCCTGCGCTCAAGTTGCTCTCATTTTATTGAAAGAGACCCATAAGTAAACAGGTGATTGTAATATTGTCATTTATCGCTTAACATTTATAACTGTCTAATCTTCATGGCACTTAAAAATGTATGCTATCACCCTGGCTGTTGTGGCTCAGTTGGTTGGGTGTTGTCCTGCAAACCAAAAGGTTGCCATTTGATTCCCAGTCAGGGTCCAAGCCTGGGTTGTGGGTTTGGTCCACAGTTGGGGACATGCAAGAGACAACCAATCAATGTTTCTCTCTCTCATCGATGTTTCTCTCCCTCTCTTTCTCCCTCTCGTCCCCTCTCTCTAGAATTAATAAAAGAAAAAAAAATGAAATGTATGCTATCTATTGTCTGAGTTCCTCCATAGAAAATAAGTTCCAAGAGGGCAAAGGTTTTTGCATTTTTTAAAATTTACTACAGTATCTCCAGGACCTAGAACAGCTGCAGGCACATAATAGATGCACGCCGTTATTTAAATGGATGAAAGAATACCTGCTGTCCTGCTGCTCCCAGTTCCTCCCCCCAGAGGCAACCCCTGCTGGTAGGCCCTGGGAAGAGTGTGTTATTTAAACAGACACCACGGTCTCTACCTGCCTTTCACTTGGGGGCTGTAGGTGAGTCCAAAGGAGGGCCATGCCACCTTTCAGCTGTCAAGAGGGCTGCAGTGGACACTGGTCCTCTGAGGCTCATAAGGACCTGGGTGCCCTCCTGATTGGGGAACAAAGGAGGAATCAGGCAACGTAGCTAAACCTTGGATCCCACATTCAGGCATTCATGGGACTTGGCACTTAGGAAAGTATGTGCCCGCTGCCCCACACAGTGGGGCCACTCCTTCAGCTCAGGGCCAGATCTTGACACAGGGGATCTGGCAGCAGATATTGTTTCTTTGTGTGGAGGTGTAAAGCTAGAGCTATGTACAATCCTCAGTAGAGCCGCAAATGTTGGAAGCCTTTATTTTTGCAGTGGACTTGATGTATGACCCTTAAGCAAGACCCTGTCCTGGAACTAAGTTGATGGGAAGGGACTTATTCTCATCTCAGAAGAGACTTCTCAGAAATACTGAAGGATGAAATCATCTATACAATTTATCTGGGAATTATAAATGAGTTTCCCGTCATTTCCTCCCTACACAAATAAGGCAAAACTATTTCTGAAGTTTATACTTGGGGTACAATTTACAAGTATTAGGGAGGGAGGAAATTAGTAATTACTGAATACCCATTATCCTTGATAGATTAATTAGAAAACTATGGTCCCCAAAATTTAAATGTGCCCAAGACCACACAACTAGCAAGAGGATGGTTATTTTTTTATTAGTTTTAGAAAATTAGAGCAGGCTTCCTTGCCTCAAAGCAAATTTCTGGAAAGGAAGTTTTATTCTGATGCCTACAAGTCCCCATTCATGTTTTATTCTGTTTCTTTAAATCTCTTGGGTCAAGTCACCACATCTTTGGATTTTGAAATACTGACCACAAATCCTAGCACATCATAGATGCAATAAATGTTTGTTAGGAAACAGAAGAAAAAGCTTAATTAGTCAGTAACACTTTGTGTGAATTAGGAGTAATCTATTGATTATTTTTCCTTCATATGGGAATAACATATTCGCTAATCGGAACAGTTGCAATGACTTCCCCAGTTCCAGTTAATGGCCACTGAATTGGCTCAGTCCAAAATCCTGTGTCATTGTGACTCCTCTCCTCCCATACCTCACCTCCAATATGCCATCAAATCCTGTTTTTCCTCCCTGTAAGAGATGTCTTGATCTGATTAATTCTTACTTTTGCCCCTGCTACTGCCCTGGTGCCAACCACGGTCAGCCCCTATCTGGACCACCACCCTGGCCTCTGGGCTTCTGCCCTTGCTCCCTCCAGTGGATGCCCAAGACAGCCGCCAGAGTGAATCCTATAAAACCATGTCAGATCACATGACTCCTACAGGATCTGCGCTCCACTCCTCACCTCCATCCTGGGACCCTTTCATTCCCCCAGTTTCACTGAAAGATAATTGACATGTAACATCATGTATGTTTAAGGTTATACAACATAATGATTTGATATGTGTATATATTACTGTGGAATGATTACCACAGTAAATTCAGTTAATATCCATCACCTCAATAGTTGCAATTTTTCTTGTGATGACTCTTTTTAAAAATTTAATCTTTATTGTATTTTTTCCATTACCATTTAGTCCTCTTATACCCCCATCCCCACAGCAATCCCCACACTGTTGTCCATGTCTGTGAGTCCTTTATCATTTTTGTTCAATCCCTTCACCCCCTTTCCTCCCCCACTAGCTGTCATCTGCTCTCTATCTGTGAGTCTGTCTCTGTTTTGCTTGTTAGTTCAGTTTGTTGATTAGATTCCACATATGAGTGAAATCAAATGGTATTTGTCTTTCTTTGACTGGCTTATTTCACTTAGCATAATGTTCTCCAGGTACGTCCACACTGTTGCATAGGGTAAAATTTTCGTCTTCTTTATGACCGAATAGAATTCCATTGTGAAAATTCCCCATAATTGTATTATCTACTCATCTATTGATGGAGTAGATAAAACAATCTACTCCATATCTTGGGTTGCTTCCATATCTTGGTGTTTGTAAATAATGCTGCTATGAGCATTGGGGTGCTTGTGTTCTTTTAGATTAATGTTTTGGGTTCCTTTGGATACATTCCCAGAAGTGAGATCGCTGGGTCAAAAGGCAGATCCATTTTTAATTGTTTGAGGTATCTCCATACTGCTTCCACAGTGGCTGCACCGTCTGCATTCCCACCAACAGTGCAGAAGGTTTCCCCTTTCTCCACACCCTCGCCAGCACTTGTTTGATGATACCCATTCTGACGGGTGTGAGATGGTATCTCATTGTGGTTTTAATTTGCATTTCTCTGATGATTAATGACGCTGAGCATCTTTTCACATGTCTATTGGCTATCTGTATGTCCTCTTTGGAGGAGTGTCTATTCAGATCCTTTGCCCATTTTTTAATTGGGTTGTTTGTTTTTTTGGTATTGAGTTTTGTAAGTACTTTATAAATTTTGTAAGTACTTTATAAGTCTTGTAAGTAATTTATAAATTTTGGTGTTGAGTTTTGTAAGTACTTTAACAATCTGTAAGTACCTTATCAGATGTATTGGCAAATATATTCTCCCATTTTGTAGGTTGTTTTTTAATTTTTTTGATGTTTTCCTTTGCTGTGCAAAAACTCTTTAAAAAACTCTAGTTTCATTTTTGGTCTAGTTTCATTTTTCTGCACATATCTGTTTAATTTTCCCAACACCATTTATTGAATAAACTATCTTTAGCTCATTGTATGTGTTTGCTTCCTCTGTTGAAAATTAATGTACTAAAAAGGTGTGGGTTTATTTCTGACCTGTCTGTTCTGTTTCATTGAGTGATGTGTCTGTTTTATGCCATTACCAGGCTGTTTTGATTACTATGGCCTTATAGTATAGTTTTATAGTAGGTAATGTGATTCCTCCAACTTTGTTCTTTTTTCTCATTATCACAGTTGCTATGTTGGGCCTTTTGTGGTTCCATATAAATTTTTGAAATATTTGTTCTAGTTCTGTGAAATACGTCATTGGAATCTTGATAGGAATTGCATTGGATCTATAGATTGTTTTGGGTAGTATGGACATTTTAATGATGTTAATTCTTCCTATCCATTACCATGGTATGTCCTTCCATTTATCTGTATCTTCTTCAATTTCTTAAGATCCACTCTCTTAGCAACTTTCAAATACACAATACAGGATCTTAACTATAGTAATCATGTTTTATATTACATCCCCAGAACTTATTTATCTTTTAACTGGAAGTTTGTACATTTTAATCACTTTTACCCATTTCTCCCTCCCCAGTCCCTTAACCTCTAGAACCACCAATCTAGTCTCTGATTCTATTAGTTTGTGGGTTTTTGTTTTTTTAATTTTTTAAATTTTTACCTTTTAGATTTTACAGTATTTTTCTTTTCTCTGTCTGACTTATTTCACTTAGCACAATGCCCTTAGGTCTATTACGTCCTTTGAAATGTCAGGATTCCCTTTTCTTTGGCTGAATAATATTTCTTTATATATAAAGCACATTTTAAAAAAAAAAGATTTTATTTTATTATTTATTTTAGAGAGAGGGGAAGGGAGGGAGACAAAGAGGGAGAGAAACAGCAATGTGTGGTTGCCTCTCACATGGCCCTCACTGGGGACCTGGCCTGCAACCCAGGCATGTGTCCTGACTGGAAATCGAACCAGGGCCCTTTGGTTCCCAGCCTGCGCTCAATCCACTGAGCTGCACCATCCAGGGCCTATAAAGCACATTTTTAAATCCATTCATCCATTGATGGACACATAGGTTGTTTCCATGTCTTGGCTATTGTAAATAATGCTGCAATGCCCATGGGCACATGGATATCTCTTTGAGAAAGTGATAGGTATTAGAGATAGTGTTCCAGGAATATTTGGTGAGACCATATGGTTCAAGAGCAGAAGGAATTACACTGAAGGAGAGGGCTAGTAATTTTTTTCCCCTGGACTAAATTGACCTATATTATATTTTAGAGCAAACCCAAAAATATTTCTGTCAACATCCTGTTCTATAGTGATTGAACCATAAGTCATTTCTGAAAAGCATAAATCTATGTTTTCTGAGATGTAAGTATATGCCACAAACTGCAACTTGACATTTCATACATTATAATATGGTTAGCTTCTGCTTTTAAACTTTTGCCCCGACAAGCAGGGCAGTCAGCTGGGGTAGACCTGTTAGTGAAGGAGTGAGAGGGACAGGAGGCGCGAAGAATGGCAGCAAGACAGGGTTCTGATCAAGCTGCAAATTTTATTTGAGGATTGCGGGTATATATACTGGTTGGCTGAGGGGCGTTGCTGGAGAAGCTTGGTGGAGTCGTGGGTCTTACTGATTGGTCCTCTTGCTCTAGGGACTATATGCCTTTTATGGGCAACGGGGAGCTTATTGGCGACAGGGCTGTTGCACATGCGCAGTGCTGGTTGGCTGATGCAGCTTCCCTTGAAGGTTGCATGGCTTGCTACAGGGTTGTTGCACATGCGCAGTGCTATGGTCTTGCTGATGCCAGGA
>PVJI01010092.1:0-62049 GCA_004026765.1 Micronycteris hirsuta
GGAAAGAATCTTACAAGCAGCAAGAGAAAAGGAGACAGTTACCTACAAAGGAATTCCCATAAGACTGTCAGAGGATTTCTCTAAGGAGACCTTCCAAGCAAGAAGGGGCTGGAGAGAAATATTTCAAATCATGAAAAGCAAGGACCTACAACCAAGAATAATCTATCCAGCAAAACTGTCATTTAGAATGGAAGGGCAGTTAAAGTACTTCTCAGATAAGGTCAAGTTCAAGGAGTACATCATCACGCAGCCTTTACTATATGAAATGTTAAGGGGTTTTATATAAGGACTCATGAGAGAAGGCACCAAGGCCAGATCACCTACCGGGGAACTCAGATCAGCCACAGCCAAGACACTTGTGAGGTAAGCAAGCAAAATACAACCAGAGAAACAAATTATAACCAGAGACATTGAAATTTAGAACATTCTGGCAGTAACCAGAGGGGAGGGAGAAGGGGATAATGGGGACAAGCATATTCAGGAACTGCTATAAATGACACATGGACAAAACCAAGGGGGAGGGTGGAAGCAAGGGAGGGAGGTGGGTTTGCCTGGGGTTGGGGGTGGGGGTAAATGCAGACAACTGTAAGTGAACAACAATAAAATAATTAAAAAAAAAAAAAGAATTCTCTCCTTATTTTTAAGCCTTGTCATTTTAATTATGATGTGTCTTAGTGTAGGCCTCTTTGGGTCCAACTTGTTTTGGACTCTCTGAGCTTCCTAAACTTGTGCGACTTTTTCCTTCAGCAGATTAGGGAAGTTTTTGGGTCATTATTTCTTCAAATAGGTTCTCAGTTCCTTGCTAACTCTCTTCTCCGTCTGGTATTTCCATGATGCAGATGTTGTTATGCTTCATGATGTCCAAAATGTTTCTTAAGCTCTCCTCACATTTTTAAATTCTTGTTTCTTTTGGCTGCTTTTCCTGATTGTTTTTTTTTTTTTCTACCCTGTCTTCCAAAATACTGGTTTGATCCTCTGCTTCATCTAACCTACTGTTTATTCCTTCTGGTGTGTTATTTACCTCAGATATTACATTCTTTTTTTCTGACTGATCATTTTTTATGGTTTCTGTCTTTTTTGTGTGTGTGTGTGCTGTTGAGTATCCTTAAAACCATCTTCCATATATCTAGTTCATCTGGAAAATTCTCTGGTTCTTTCATTTGGGGTTTAGTTCTTTGTCTTCCTATTTTGGCTGCTTCTTTGTATTTTCTGCCTTAGATGTTAAACTAATCAGCCATTAGTGCAATCTTTTGCTAATCTAATCAATCTATGATCTGCAGTCAGGCTTAAGCACCACCGGCTGGAGCAGAGTAATTCCTGTAGGTTGGGCTATTGCTTTCCCTCAGGCTGATGTCATTCAGAGACAAGTGTTCTGCCTGAGAGAGATGGTTCCTGCAGTATCAGGGATGACATAGCACATGGATTCTGGTGGCTGTCCCCTCAGTTCTCTCCCCAGAGCCACCAACCCAAGTCTCTCCTCAAATGTCTGTAGCCACTCTCGCATTCCTTTGCTAGCACCCAGGGTAAGTGGCTGCAAATGAAATTTTGTGCTTTGGCCCTTTAAAAGGCTCTCTGCTTCTCCAACCATCTCTCCCTGGAAGACAGAAACCTCGTTGCTTTTTCATAGCTGGATGTTATCTGGGTTCCTTTCTGGCTTTGGTGGTGCAGGCTGGGGAGCTCAGCTTGGGAGTTAAAACCCACACTTCTCAGGGGGAACCCCCTGGCCACTAAAATATCCCACTTCAGCTGCCACCCATGGGAGTACAGGCAACCCTCTCATGTCTCCCCCTCACTCCCTACCAGTCACGTTATGCTGAAGTGTTTTCTTCTGTCTGTCCATGGTTGTAAGGCTTCTCTCCAGCTAGTGTTCAGTTGATTATTCAAGATATTTCTCTACAATTTAGTTGTAATTCCAGATTGGTTCTTGGAGGAAGTTAGTGTAGCTTTTAGTCACTCCTGTGCCATCTTGGATCTGAGAACTTTTTGTTAATGTGAACTCTGCTTTGGAATATTATACCCAAAACTTCAAGAAGGGCTTGATCCAACAATATTGGCTGACACCCTTGAGCAATAAATACCACAATGGAGCAGGAATATCTTAACATTTTATGCTTCTCCATTTTTATTTTTTTTACTATATTTTATTGATTATGATATTACAGTTGTCCTACATTTTTTCTACCCTTTATTCCCCTCTGCCCTGTACCCCCCTCCCACCATCATTCCACCTTAGTTGATGTCTATGGATCATACATATAAGTTCTTTGGATTCTCCATTTCCCATACTATTCTTAATATCCTCCTCTCTATTTTGTACCTATCATTTATGCTTCTTATTCCCTGTACCTTTTCCCCCAGTCTCCCCTTCCCCCTCCCTGCTGATAATACTCCACGTGATCTCTATTTCTGTGAATCTGTTCCTGTTCTAATTGTTTGCTTAGTTTGTTTTTGTTTTTTTTTTTTTAGGTTTGGTTGCTGATAGTTGTGAATTTGTTGTAATTATACTGTTTGTATTTTTGGCCATCTTCCTTTTCTTAGTTAAGTCCCTTTAACATTTCATATAATACAGGCTTGGTGATGATGAACTCCTGAACTTGACCTTATCTGGGAAGCACATTATCTGCTCTTCCATTCTAAATGATAGCTTTCCTGGATAGAGTAATCTTGGATGTAGGTTCTTGCCTTTCATGTCTTTGAATACTTTCCAGCCCCTTCTTGCCTGCAAGGTTTCTTCTGAGAAATGAGCTGATAGTCTAATGGGAACTCCTTTGTAGGTAACTATGTCATTTTCTCTTGCTGCTTTTAAGATTCTCTCCTTATCTTTAATCTTGGGTAATGTAGTTATGATTTGCTTTGGTGTGTGCTTCCTTGGGTCCAACTTTCTTGGGACTCTCTGAGCTTCCTGGACTTCCTGGAAGTCTATTTGTTTTGTCAGATTAGGGAAGTTCTCCTTCATTATTTTTTCAAATAAGTGTTCAATTTCTTGCTCTTCCTTCTCTCCTTCTGGCATCCCAATGATTCAGATGCTGGAATGTTTAAAGATGTCCTGGAGGTTCCTAAGCCTCTTCTCATGTTTTTGAATTATTGTTTCTTCATTCTGTTCTGGTTGAACGATTATTTCTTCCTCTTGGTATAAACCGTTGATTTGAGTCCGAGTTTCCATCCCTTCGCTGTTGATTCCCTGTACATTTTCCTTTATTTCATTTTGCATAGCCTTAACTTTTTCCTCTATTTTGCAACCTTACTCAACAATTTCTGTGAGCATCTTGATTACCAGTGTTTTGAACTGTGCCTTTGATAGTTTGGCTATCTCTACATCACTTAGTTGTATTTTTTCTGGAGCTTTGATCTGTTCTTTCATTTGTGACATATTTTTTGTCAGTGCACCTGTTACATAGGAAGGGGTGTAGCCTTAGGTATTCACCAGGGCATGGCAACCTGCATCACTGCATTGTGGTGCTGTATGTGGGGGAGGAGTCCAAGAGGGAACAATGCTGTTTGCTCAGCTCTCTGCCAGCTTTCAGTCACTTCCTCTGCTACCCACAAGCAAATTTAGCCTTTCTGGTGCTGATTCCCAGGTGGGAGGTTTTGTGTATGTTCTAGGACCCTGTGGGTCTCTCCAACAAACTCTTCTGTGAGGCTGGGAGTTTCTTCTGCCACCTCAACCCTCACAGGTTTTTACAGTCAGAGGTCTTGAGGCTTTACTTCCTCTCACTAGAACCCTTTCTTGCTGCCCAGTTGTTCCTCCCAGTTTATCCATATGTAAATGTGGGACCACCTGCTCCACCAGCCACTGCCTTGCCACACGTTTTCTCTACCCTGGCTGCTCATTTCCTCCTCTCCTACCAATCTTGATGAATGCTTCTTCTTTAACTCCTTGGTTGTTGGACTTTCACACAGTTTGATTTTCTTGCAGTTCTGATTAATTTTTGTTTTTAAATTTGTTCTTCTTTTGGTTTTGTGATGAGGCAAAGTGAATCTACCTATGCCTCTATCTTGGCTGGTTGCTTTTCCCTTTTTAAACATCTCCTTTATTCCCATTCCTCACCTGTGCCATAGTGTGTGTTCTAGCTGCTAAATGTGACTTAAGTCTGAACTTATCTTCGTGACTACCCTTCACCCTGTCAGAACTTCTTCCCTTCACTGCCTTAGGAGCTTTCAGTCCAAGGAACAATAATACGGTTACCAAGAATGATGACCAAAGAGAAAAGAAGACCTTGTAGCACACTAAATCCTACCAAAGAATTATTCCTGATGCAAAGATGATAAAGGAAGTTGCAAGAGTGGATCCTCTACTGTGGTTTCCCTACCAACTTGTTGTCCACAGAGAGACAGCATATGTTGAATGGGCAATAGGTCCTAGATAGTTGGGTAGTAGCCAAGAAAGAGCCTCCAGGAGACCTTCTCAGTCATCAGCCTCAAGAGCTATGAAGGAAGATCTCTGCCATATGCTGCACCATCATTGTCTAAGCTTTCTCTGTCTCAATAGTGAGGATAGCATCAGAATGCTTAACTTTTATGATCTCACCCAGTAAAACCCCTTTCCTCTCCTTCTTCCCCCTTTTATCATTTTCTCCTGTCTTCTCTTCCTCCTATTCTCCATCTCCCTCTACAATCTCTTCTAAGTCTCATTTCTTGATCTGTATCTAGCAAGAAAGACCTATATGAGACACTCTACCAATAGTTATATATTTTGAATTGTATGAGTGTGTATTATTTTAAACTGTAACATTTTATTGTTGCATATATGAAAGTATTGATATAATTCAGAACTTTTTTCCCTAGACCATTAATGGTAAATTTTCTTTTATTTATTCAAATGTGTTTTAAGCATGGAATTCTGGGAGTACTTATTTCATAAAAGCTAAATGTACTAGTAAGAAAACTCAGCTTGTTTCTCAAATTGGGCTTCCTAATGCTTTCCTAATAATGTATAAATACAACTTTAAGTGTAATAAAGATAGCTTGGCATTGGTACATTTGTGATTAAATGGCTTCGATTGATGAAATTTTGCAATTATATTATACCATCATTTAAATCAACACACCTTAAATTGAAATGCCATGTCACCTTAAGGAAACAGATTGAATATCTTTGAATATCAAGGCTGCATTTACTCTTTCTGAAAATATATATAGGTCTTTGTGTTGGCATTTACTCAGTGTATTGCATGCTTCTACTTCTCAGGAAAGCAAACCAATTTGCCTGACCTCCGTCTACATTCTGTAGGTGTGAACCTAGCAAGATACTTTTGATCTTAGCTGATTGGGCCAAGGGTATTCACTAGACCCAAAGGTAGAGCATTCACATTCTTCCTCCCAAGAATTTTTCATCAAGCTTGAAATACATAAAATTAGTTTCTACGTGTTATGGTTGGAGTCCAAACTCACAAGGTATTGTTCTGCTGTAACCTTGTTTTGGGAGATGCAGGGTGGCTGTTTTCCTTCATACAACCCAGAAAAGTAAAGAAAGCCAGTTTTCAGAGAAAGAGAAAAAGCAAAAAGTGGAGACAAGAAATGAAAAGAGACTAGTTCAGACTCTAACAGAAAACCTCCCAGGCTGGTTCCATTCCTTCCAGAAGCCAGGCTCCATCCTTGTCTTTCAGTTGCAGGAGGCACTCCTGAATGTTGACTACAACTTCTCTCTTTTTGCTTGATAAAATTAGCTTATTTAAACTGGCCTGTGGTTCTTGCAATGGCCAACTCCTGTTGCTTGTAATAACCAACATCTAACTGGGAGTTCCATGCTCTTATTAGAGAATCTTTCTTGTAGATTTGGTTGTTATTGTAGGACATGGCACACCTTTATTTCCTGTCCATGCATTCATTATTGTGTGTGTATTAATTTGTGTGTGAAAGAGGGAGACAGACAGAAAGGGAAAGAAACAGAGACAGAGAGAACTGACAAAGCATAAAAGTTTTAAAAGAAAGGCTTTGTTTGAGGTTAAATTGTACCTATAAAGGACATCTGGCTAACCACAAGTGTCCTGAAAGATGCCTGTAACCTGTGAATTCATTTGTCTCTAATGTCTGGTTCTCAATCATACAGACTTGGGGATTCAGGCCTCTCAGTGTCTTACACTCATATTGGTCTTTTGAGATAAATGTGTAAGTCCAGAGTGGAATTCTAACTTTTTTTTAAAGATTTTATTTATTTATTTTTAGAGAGAGGGGAAGGGAGGGAGAAATAGAGGCAGAGAAATAGTAAAGTATGGTTGCCTCTCACATGGCCCTCACTGGGGACCTGGCCTGCAACCCAGGCATGTGCCGTGACTGGGAATCGAACTGGGACCCTTTGGTTTCCAGCCTGCGCTCAATCCACCGAGCTATACCAGCCAGGGCTGGAATTCTAACTTTTTAGCTTAAAATAAAACATATAACTGCCAAAGGGATAAGCTATTATTACTTACTAAAATGTTTTCTTCTCCAAAGGACACACTTGGGAAACCAAGATCTCATCAGAAATGTTCTTAATGATCCAGGAATCAGGAGGAGGATGATTCCAGTGTTTAACAGCATCAGTCTAGGGAGCCTTTACCCTCATTCTGCACTAGGACTTCTCAGGTTCTCTGACATGTCCATGGACTGGGACGTTGTCTGCGACATATGTCTTATTTCATCGCAGGCCAGGCCTCTTTGAGATGGACACTTTTTTCTTTAGCTGTATTCCTTGAAATTGCTTGAGAGCCAGTTGATTTCATTAAATTGGCCCAATCCCATTTCTGTTGATTCAAAGGGTGATTTTATGTGTTGGGAATTACATTTTTTGAACACAAAAGACAAATGTATATTCTTTCTTTCTGGGTCACCTTTCAATTGCCCGGTGGCTTTACACCTTTAAAGGGGAGTCATCCACTACCTCTGGGAGAGGAAAATGGAGATGAGAACAAAGAAGCTCATCTTTGAACTTCAGAATAGAGTTTAAGTGTATGGCCTTTAAGTGTAATATATACATTAGGACAGAAAAAATGCTGACAAGTATCTATGATCTGCCACCTACTGCAGGATGTATTTTAAAGTATGGTGAGAACTGTGCCTGGCAGAGAGAAACAACATTTATTTGGAACTTACTTACCTGGGCTTTACATCTCAAGAGTCAGGGAGCAAGACTAGACCCCTAAGACAAAGAAAAGCAAGGCTACACCAGGACATTGGAAATCTTCTATCACACAGCTCAGGATGGGCAGAAGGGTAGACATTCTATGGCTAGTGAGAAGAGCCCACAGAAAGAGAAAAGGAGGAAGCAAGAGCTTAGCTCATATGGTTAAGTCTGGAAGGGAGAGGAGAAACTTATGGTAATTGGGTTGGTGGCCTCCTCTCCCTGGGGTTGCCTAGGAGATTACAATTCCCTTAGAAAAGGTGGGCACAGCGTGAGACCTGGCTTCCAGCCAGGCATAGGAGAATCACAGAGGCCAGGGAACTGCCTCCAGCAAAATAGGAGAAGCTGCCAAGATTTCCTGGAACTAGATCTGTGACTATGGCAAGGCCCATAGTTATTGAAACTGGGTTTCTGGTTGCCCCACACCACGGGTAAAACCTATCACACCACAATAGACACACAGTGGAAAGGATACAGCAAGGACTCAAGACAGGAGCCACCACCATTGACCAAGCAGGATGACACAAATCACCATAGTACCAGCTTGGTTCGAGACCACTCCACAATGTCAGCATGGGAGGTGATCCCCGCAGGACACTAGATCAGCCTTAGGGAGAGGACCAGAGAGAAGCAAGAGAGAGAAACCCTGAAAGGCTGTTTACCAAAAGTCACTGAGATCTAAAATAAACTATGGCAAAGATAATACCTATATTTGACTAAAAACCTCGACTTAGACTAAACATGAAAGAACTAATTTATTCTTATATTTATTTAGTCAACATTTATTGAGCATATACTATATGCCAGACAGTGTTCTGGGTACTTGGGACATATCTGGTGACATATCAGATAAGATCCCTACCAGATAAACCTTGCATTCTACAGAGAATAAAACTATAAACATAAAGGCATTATACAGTATGTCAGAAGCTGGATGTGAAAAATAAATATATGCTTCAAGAAGACTGAGCTTGAGAGCAAAATTGTATTGTTACAAAATACATATTTCCCATCTGAGCCCTTACTTATTTCATGCCAGCATTGCCTCCCTCTATGTAACACTAAACAACAGAAAAATGAACACAAAACATGTCCTACCCACAAGGAATTGACAATCCAACTACCTGTGAGTTTTTACAGTGAGTTTCACAGGGGCAGAAATTATGTTTTTTCTTTTATTTAACAAATATTTATCAAGGACCTAGGAAAATATATGGTGGGTACTTTCACAAAATATACACAACACACAGTCACACACACAACACATAAAACGTTCACAAAATAATCACAAAAAAAACACATAAAACATACACACGATAAACAGCACTCACGCAAAATAGCCAGACAACATATACAATATTCACACAACATACAATATACATACAAACACATTTATGCAACATTTATATAACACAAACACACAATATATGCATACTCATCTGACACATCAAAGTCTCCATGCTGAAGTATTTTAACATTAAAGACCACATGACAGATGTGGAGGTTGATCTTGGCAAATAAGCATGTAAAAGTTTGTTATACTAAGGTTGTAAAAGAAAGCTTTTGAGTCCTCAAATGCTTTCAGATTGAGCCATTTCAAGATAACTCCATTTTTCTATCTGAGTTCCCAAAGGGGGCATTACAGAGTTCTGAGAGGGAACGAAGGACCATGTTTAATTTTTACAACTAAAATCCATCTGTGTGACCAAGAGTACATGGTCTGCACTTATACAATATCTGTGAAGACTCCTCAGCTCTGTCCCCACAGGGCTGAGAAAGCCACCCACCAGGGGTACCATACATATTTCTCAACACTTGACTCTCAAGTGAATATTACAATTGCCTTTTGAAACGCTGTCATTGAGGTTTCCAGTTTATTTTATGAAGTTAAGTTTAAAACAATAAACTTCTGACTGCACAAAATTTATTTTCTAATTTTTAGCAGATGAAAGGAAGTGAAATTTGGTTTTCATGGTAAATATCCCAAATTCACATGGTTGTACAAAGTATTTTAAGACTGAAAACCCTCCATGGACAAAGGCATATTTGTGAAGTGCAGTAAGGAGCTTATATTTTGAATAGATATGCTTGAATTATGGGAAAAAGGTCCAACCTAACTCCAGTACTAATTTATGGTTTTTATCATTACCTTTCAGTAAATGTTTTATTTGCTTCTGGCAGATTTATATGCTTATTTTGAGCCACTTAAATATATATAATTTTTTCTCTTGATACTTTACAAATATATTTTCTTACCATGCCAATTGACTAATTTTGATGCAAAACTCCCAGGAAACAGCAGCTTTAACACTTTTCCAAGATCTTAATAAATGAGGGTAACATTTGAAACCAGTACTCTAGACAGAGTTCATGTTTTCTGCCCAGCATTGTCCCCCACATGCAAATACCCTTCCAAGAAACCCATATTACACATCCACAAAGGGCCATACAGAATTGGACAAACATTTAAACAAGCAACAAGCTGCCTCAAGTTCTCTTTGGAACATAGTGAGAGTCACCTAAATAAATAAACAAGGAGGGACCATTCCAGAAGAAAGGACAAAGACTCAAAGGCCTTTTTTTAAAATTACTTTATTGTTTTTCAATTACAGTTGTCTACATCCTCTCTCCTCCCTTTCCCCCACCACCTCCAACCCCACCTTCCTTCCCTGCCTCCCTCTACCCCCTTGGTTCTGTCCATGTGTCCTCTATAGTGGTTCCTGAAAACCCCTCTCCCCATTGTCCCCCTCCCACCTCCCCTCTGGCCACTGTCAGACTGTTGTTCATTTCAATGTCTCTGGTTAAGTTTTGCTTGCTTTTTTCTTTTGTTGATTATGTTCTAGTTAAAGGTGAGATCATGTGGTATTTGTCCCTCACCTCCTGGCCTACTTCACTTAGCATAATGCTTTCCAGTTCCATCCATGCTGTTGCAAAGGGTATAAGCTCCTTCTTCCTCTCTGCTGCATAGAATTCCATTGTGTAAATGTAGCATAGTTTCTTGATCCACTCTTTGTAGATGGGCACTTAGGTTGTTTCCAGCACTTGGCTATTGTGAATTGTGCTGCTATGAACATTGGAGTGCATAGGTTCCTTTGACTTGGTGTTTCAGGGCTCTTAGGGTATAATCCCAGTAGTGGAATTGCTGGGTCAAAAGGCAGTTCCATTTTTAGTTTTCTGAGGAAATTCCATACTGTTTTCCACAATGGCTGCACCAGTCTGCATTCCCACCAACAATGCAATAGGGTTCCCCTTTCTCCACATCCCCTCCAACAGTTATCTTTTGCTTTGTTTATGATGGCCATTCTGACTGGTGTGAGGTGGTATCTCATTGTGGTTTTAATTTGCATCTCTCTGATGGCTAATGATGTTGAGCATCTTTTCATATGTCTCTGGGCCCTCTGTATGTCCTCTTTTGAGATGTGTCTGTTCATGTCTTTTGCCCATTTTTTAATTGGGTTTTTTGTCTTCCTGGAGTGGAGTCTTATGAGTTCTTCATATATTTTGGGATCAAACCCTTGCCCAAGGTATCATTGGCAAATATGCTTGAGTAGAGTAAAGGGAAATGTTGGCAGCTGTTTTAGGATCTGAGAAGTCAGAGGTAACTAATGGTAATATATGCAACCACTTTATTTTGTGATGTCAACAAGAAAGCTGAGCAGCCAATGTTTGTTTGTACATGGAGATGCCATAACGAGCATTAAATCATAGGTAGGGGAGGCCATGGTGGCCTCTTTCCAGTTGTGCTTCATCAGGTTTAGTTCTCCCATCTGTCCCAGGATAATAAAGCCTACTTTGCCAAAATGATGACAGCACAGATATGAGTGCTTATTGTGGTAGTTGGCACATATTAGGTACTTTGTGTTGTTATCTTTGTCCAGCAAAGATAAGTGAGGAAGGTGCTATGATTTCAAGTGTAGAAAACAGATATCCTCCCAATCCAAAATCGGGTACTTGGTTTGATGAGAAAAAGATGTAGATATGGGACAATACTGTGCAATGTCTAAAACCAAGATGTTAAACCTAAGACTTTTGGGTATTTTTATTTCCTTACTTTGCCATGTATATAAGATTCATGTGTAAATAAGCATTATCTTTTTAAAATAATTTTCCTTCCCCATTTATATTAGATATTTTTTGAACTGGGTCAGACATATTGCAATGGGATTATGAATTTACATGACAGTGGTAAGAAGCAGAACTGAGAAACTATAGATATGCAAATTTCATCTAGAAAAATGTTATCCTGGTCATAAAGAAAACACTAGGACCATATACAGAAAGTCTGCTACCATGATTTCACACATTCCTTACAATGAGGAACAAGGGATGCCAAGAGGTTTTGGGGACAAAATCCTTTTTTTTGACTCCTTTAATGTGTCTAACATTGTGCAAAGCACTTAATAAATACTTTTTGATACTTTAAAATCAGACTTTGACAAAGTGATCTCAAATCCAGGAAACTAATCTCTAGTCCCCCTTCAGGCTGGATCACAAAATTCCCTGAAGATTCTAAGATGGCTTTGAAGTAGGTAAAAGCTACACCCACTTACTTCCAGCCCCAAACTGGATTTGAAGCCAAACTACAGAATAATCAACTTAAAAACCCTATTGAAGCCTAGCTTCAATAGGATTTTTGATCTAAAATATTATAACGAATGATTACAGAAGAAGCCAAATGGAGACTGGTAAGAAAGGCAGAGACACAGAAAAGGTTGGCAGGTGTGGTGGCTACTGAGACACTAGAAAGGTATTATGGCTGTGGAACTCCCTCCCCCTAGGAGCATGGAGTCTTAACTTCATCCAGGGATCCCCAACCCAGAGCAACAGAGATGGGAAGAGGATCCCAAGGTGCACTTGGCTGTAGGAATCAGTGGGGGTTCAGTTCACCTGGGAGACTCGACCTGCACCTTCCCAGAGACAAACACTCCTATTGTTATAGCACTAGCCTTGGAAGTTCAGGGTCCAGACTTTGACTGCTGGTGAGGCCACACTGATGTACTTGGGTCCTGCAGAGGGGTCTGCTTGCTACACCCAGCAATGACTTTAGGGGCCTTCTATTCTTCTGTGGAGGATTTTGGTGGAGATCTTTGGTGGAGACCCAGACAGAGACTACACTGGGTGGTTTGGGAAAGAAGACCAATCTCCCCCACCTCCAGCTCACAGCCAGCACCCCTCCCCATACCTGATGAGATATTGAGTCTGCCTCATCCTGGTGAATTCTGTGGCATAGGAGAGCCACACAAGGCTGGGATTTTCAGCACCTCCTTGCTGAGACCAGTTGTCTGGAGAGATTGGAGTGTTGTGTAGGGCTGAACTTTGGCCCGAGCTGCTTGGTTCAGCAATGTTGTGGGGGGGCAGGGGCAGGGAGCCGTGCAGAGCTAGAATTTTTGGACTGTGTCTCCCATGGAGCCTTCTATCCAGGAGTCAGATGGACAAGTGCTTGGGGTGAAAATCCAAGCTCCCCTGTGAATCAGCCCATGCTACTGTGGGAAGCAGAAGTGCCCACCCCCATCCTCCAGGCTTGCAGCCACCACCTCCAACAGAAGACAGCTTGGATTGGCCTTGCCAAGTCCCAATACCCGCACTGGATGCAGTTCCCTGAAGGGAAGGAAGAGCAGCTTAGAGCCGGGTATATTCAAAGTGTGAGACCCTCAGAGGCTATTGTCTGGGACAAGGACAAACTGCTAGGCCTCTCCTGTAGTCTTGGATCACATCATACCCAAAGGAAGACTCTTTCGATCTAGCCCCCTGAGCCCAGGGTGACTGGACTTGCTTCTGTAGAGGGGACATCTGGCTATACCTAACCTGAATCTGCAGTGAGCCCCACTAGGGGTACTAGAGTTGGAAACTCTGGCAGAAACTGAGGAGTTTTGCTTTGAAGAAGGGGTTAATTTCTCCTCATTGAGTGCTTGACTGTGTGAACCCCAAGTAGAAGACCCTCTAGCCCTATTTCAGCTAGCCTGGACCCCTCCTACAGTCTCTCTTCAAAAGGCTCTGTAGGAAGATGGGGCAGACTCAGGGGGGTGGCAGAATAGCTGACTGGTAGAGGTAGAGCTTGGGGAGCCTCAGTCCTTTTAAAGATCTGCCCCCAACTCTAAACTGAAAGACACCAACACTTTTACACAGATTTTCCCCTCCCATGCATAATCAGGTCCAGTAGATGCAGGCACAAACAGTGAACAGCATGGTAGCTGCTGACAGCCCAAAGCTGGTTACACACAACATCTGACAGCACCTGTACCTAAACCCCACCCAGGTGGACCCAGAACCAACACAGCCAGTTGTGAGTTTCATAATACACCAGAGTTCAAAACAACTAGACACACAAGCAGCACCCCCAAAGAAGGATTCTGGCAGGCACCAGACCCTGCTGGGAACAAATCCACCTTGGGGAACAGCCCTTGTACAGCATTTCATATACAGTGTTCAAGGTTTACCCTTATAATCACCCTGCCTAAAGGGTTAATTCCATCCACAAGAAGACCAACAGCATTCAAACCTCAGCTACCACAGAGGGCACACATAACCCACAAGAAACATTACTGAAGCACAAACCTCAGGTGACCTGGAAGATTGCGCCACTAAGCCCAACAAGACACCTTCATCATAAAACTATCAAAACAAGTTTGGGGGTTATACCAGATCTGCCTAATACATAGAGACAAAATGGGTAGACAAAGAAAATGCCCCAAGCATAAACATAATGCCCCAAACATAAAAACAAGAGAAATTCCCAGAAAAATAATTAAATGAAATGGAAGCAACAAAGATACTAAATGCAGAGTTTAAAATAATGGTTATAAGGATGCTCAAGGATCTTAGGGGAAACATGGATGATCTCAGAACTTAACCAAAGTGATAATAAGCATTAAAAAGAACATAGAAACCAGAGAAAAAAACCATACAGAAACATAGAATACAGTATTTGAAATGAAGAATACACTAAAAACAATCAACAGCTGGTTAGATGGAGCAGAAGATCAAATCAGCAATTTAGAGGACAAGATAACAGTAAGCACTTAAGTAGATCATCTAAACTTTACCAAGAGCTGTCCACACTGTCAAACTGCGGTCCATGGGCTGCATGATGCACAGGATGACTGTGAATATGATCCAACACCAAACTGTAAATCTACTTAAAACATTACGAGATTTTTTTGTGATCACATGTCATAATTTATTTAATGTATGCCCCAAGACAACACTTCTTCCAGTGTGGCAAAGAGATGCCAAAACAGAGAAGTTTAAGAAAAGAGGAGCCCTGACTGGTGTGGCTCAATGGGTTGAGCACCGTCCTGCATACCAAAAGGTCACCAGTTTGATTCCTGGTCAGGACACATGTCTGGGTTGTAGGCCAGGTCACCTGTTGGGGGTATGTGAGAGTCAACTGATCAATGTTTCTCTCCCTCTCTTTCTCCCTCCCTTCCCCTCTCTCTAAAAATAAATAAATAAATCTTTTAAAAAATGAGGAAAGTCTAAGGGACCTCTGGTACAATGTCCAAAGGCAACAGTATCTGCATCATAGGGGTACTGGGAAAAGAAAGGAGTGAGCAAGGGATCGAGAACATACTTGATGAAATAATGGCTGAAACATTCCCTAACCTGGTAAAGGAAAAATTCACACAAGTGCAGGAAGCACAGAGAGTCCCATTCAAGATGAACCCAAAGAGACCCACACCAAGACACATCACAATTAAAATAACAAACCTTAAAGAGACAATCTTAAAAGCAGCAAGGGAGAGGCAGTCAGTTACCTAAAAGGGAACTCCCACAAGACTGTCAACTGATTTTTCAAATGAAACATTTCAGTCCAGAAGGGATCAGCATGAAATATTCAAAGTGATGAAACAAGGGCCTACAAGCAAGACTACTCTACCCAGCAAGGTTATCATTTAAAATTGAAGGTGAAGTAAAGAGCTTCCCATACAAAATAAAACAAAACTTTAAAGGAGTTTATTACCAACAACCAGTATAAGAAGAAATATATATAGAGAGAAAGGAACATAGGTATAAAGAATAAAAATGGCAACAAATAAGTACCTGTCAATAATAACCTTACATGTAAATGGATTAAATGCTCCAATAAAAAGATATGGGATAAGTGAATGGGTAAGGAAACATGACTCATATAAATGCTATGTACGAAGGACCCGCCTCAGAACAAAAGAATCACATACGGTGAAAGTGAAGGTAGGGAAGAAAATATTCCATGCAAATGGAACAAACAAACAAAAAGCTGGGGTAGCAATGCTTATATTTGACAAAATAGACTTCAAAACAAAGGTCACAATAAGATGATCTTTACAGTAAAGGTAACTACATAATATTATTGAGATTGATCTAAAAAAGGATATAACACTGTAAACATATAAGTGCCCAAAATAAGAGCACCTAAATATATAAAGAAAATCTTGGTGGACTTTAAAAAGAGAGATCAATAGAAATATAGTCATAGTAGGGGATTTTAATTCCTCATAGTCATCAATAGATAGATCTTCCAGACAAAAATTCAACAATACAGTAAGATCTTCCAGAGAAAAAAATCAACAAGGACAGCATGACCTTAAATGACACACTAGATCAGATGGATTTAATTGATATTTACAGAACATTTTATTTCAAAGCAAAAGAATATACGTTATTCTCAAGGGCACATGGAACATTCTCGAAGATATACCACATATTAATATACAAAATAAGTCTTAACAAATTCAAGAAGATTGAAATTATATCAAGCACATATTGGTATCAAGCATTACAATGGTATGAAACTAGAAATGAACTACAATAAAAAAACTGAAAAGCATTCAAACACACAGAGGCTAAATGGCATGTTATTAAACAATGAATGGGTTAACAATGAGATAAGGAAGAATTAAAAATTACATGGAAACAAATGAAAATGAACACACAACAACCCCAAATCTATGGGATAAAGCAAAAGCAGCCTTGAGAAGGAAGTTCATAGTATTACAGGCCTATCTCAAGAAGGAAGAAAAATCTCAGATAAACAATCTAACCCTACACCAAAAAGAACTAGACAAAAGCAACAAATAAAACCCAGGAAAGTAGAAGGAAGGAAATAACAAAGATCAGAATAAAATTAAATGCCATAGACACTAAAAGAACAATACAAAAGATCAATGAAACCAAGAGCTCGTTCTTTGAAAAGATTAACAAAATTGATGAACCTTTTACCAGACTCATCAAGAAAAAAAGTGAGAAGACCCAAATAAGTTAAATCAGAAATGAAATAGGAGAAGTAACAAACACCACCAAAGAAATACAAAGAATTGTAAGAAAATACTATGAACAACTATATGGCAAAAATTGGACCATTTGGTCAAAATGGATAAATTCCTAGAAACATACAATCTTCCAAAACTGCATTGGGATGACCAAAAAACCTGATAGACTGATTACATTAATAAAATTAGAGCAAGTAATAAAAAAAAACTCCCAACAAACGAAAGTCCTTGAGCAGATGGCTTCACAAGGAAATTTTACCAAATATTCAAAGAGGAACTAGCACCTATCTTTTTCAAACTATTCCAAAAAAGTCAAGAGTAAGGAAGCCTTCCAAGGTCTTTCTACAAGGTCAGTATTATCCTAATTCCAAAACAAGGTAGAGACACCTTAACAAGAAAGAAAGTAATAGGCAAATATCCCTGATGAATACAGATATTAAAATTATCAACAAAATACCAGCAAGCCAGATATATAATACATTAAAAAAATAACCATGATCAAGTGGAGTTTATCCCAAGGATGCAAGGTTGATACAATATTTGCAAATCAATAAATGTGAAGACTTCTGCCAAGATGGAGGCATAGGTGGACGCACTGCACTGCCACTCACAACCAGAGAGATTAGACAACGAGTTCAATAGCAAAATAAACAACCAGAATGGATAGAATCGAACTGAGGGGAAGTCCGACACCCAGGAAGTTGGAAAGGACATTCATCCAGACTGGTAAGTGGGGCAGAGCCAGGTGGAGAAGCGGAGCGAGAGGCAGTTTGCCCGGAGGGACTCACGCTGGGCATGCCTAGCCAAAGCATGGCCCCAAGCAACAAGTGAAGCCCGCAGCCAGAGGCGTAACCGGAGAGGCCAGTGGGAACCAGCAGGACTGAGACTGGCAAAAAAGGCAGTGGGGAACTAGGGAGCAGAGGGTCATTGGGAGCCTGTGGAGAATGGAGCAGGCACCCTTACTCCCTCCAGGCCCCGCCCCCAGAGGAAGCATCACAACACAGTGACCCAGGTTACCCAGCAACGGGAAACACCTAAGACTCAGACCCATTAAATTAACAGGCATGCAGAGATAAAAAGAAAGAAAATGGCCCAAATGAGAGATCAGAACAAATTACAACTGATGGACGAGGACATAGCCAACCTATCAGATTCACAGTTTAAAACACTGGTAATCAGGATGCTCACAAATTAGAAGAAAGGTGGGTGCAAATAAATGAACAAATGAAGGTTATGCTAAAGATAATGAGGGAAGATATACAGGGAACCAATAGGGAAAAGAAGGAAGCTGGGACTCAGACCAATGGGGTGGACCAGAAGGAAGAAACAAGAATTCAAAAAAATGAGGAGGGACTCAGGAACCTCAGAGACATTTGTAAACGACCCAACATCCGGATCATAGGCCTGCCAGAAGGACAAGAGGAACACCAAGAAATTGAATATATACTTGAACCGATAATAAACAAGAATTTCCCAAATCTGGCAAAGGAATTAGACTTCCAGGAAGTCCAAGAAGCTCAGAGAACCCCAAAGAAGCAGGACCCAAAGAGGAACACACCAAGGCACATCATAATAACATTACCCAAGATTAAAAATAAGGAGAGAATCTTAGAAGCAGCAAGAGAAAAGGAGACAGTTACCTACAAAGGAATTCCCATAAGACTGTCAGCAGATTTCTCAAAGGAGACCTTCCAGGCAAGAAAGGGCTGGAGAGAAGTATTTCAAATCATGAAAAGCAAGGACCTACAACCAAGAATACTGTATCCAGTAAAACTTTCATTTAGAATGGAGGGGCAGCTAAAGTACTTCTCAGATAAGGTCAAGTCAAGGAGTTCATCATCACACAGCCTTTACTATATGAAATTTTAAAGGGATTTATATAAGGTATGGAGAGATATCAACAGGGGAGGTGGGGGGGAGAGAGGAGGGAAAAAGTACAGAGAAAAAGTAGCATAAACGGTAGATAGAAATCAGACAGGGGGAGGTTAAGAATAGTATAGGAAATATATAGGCCAAAGAACTTATGTGGATGGACAAAAACTAAAGGACGGGGAATGGGGGGGAGGGGGGAATAAAGGGGGGGAAATGGAGCAATTGTAATAGCATAATCAATAAAATGTATATAAAAATAAATGTGATACATCATGTAAAGAAAATGAAAGAAAAGTCATGTGATAATATCAATAGAAGCAGAAAAGCCATTTGATAAAATCCAGCAACAATTATTATAAAAACTCTCAACAAAGTGAGAAAAGAGGGTGCATACCTCAACACAATAAAGGCTATATATGAACAACCTACAGCCAACATCATACTCAATGGGCAAAAACTAAAAGCATTTCCCTTAAGATCAGGAACAAGACAAGGATGTCCACTTTTACCTCTCATATTCAACATAATACTGGAAGTCCTAGACACAGTGATCAGACAAGAAATAAAAGACATCCAAATTGAAAGGAAAAAGTAAAACTGTCATTATTCACACATGATATGATATTGTGATTGAGGGTAGGGGGTGGGGATTGCTGGGGTCAGGCAGACTGGTGGGGAGAAAATGGAGACAACTGTACTTGAACAACAATAAAAAAAAATCCTATCGACTCCACCAGAACAGTCCTAGATCTAATAAATGAATTTGACAAAATAACAGGATGCAAAATTAATATGCAGAAATCAGCGACATTGTTATACACCAATAATGAACCATCAGAATGAGAAATGAAGAAACAATCCAATTTATTATTGCAACAGAAAATAAGGTACCTAGGAATAAATTTAACAAAGCAGGTAAACGACCTGTACTATGAAAATTGTAGAACATTGAATAAACAAATTGAGAAATATACACATAAGTGGAAGCATATACCATGTTCATGGATTAGAAGAATTAACATCATTAAAATATCCATACTACCCAAGGCAATCTACAGATTCAACATAATTCCTACTAAAATATCACAGATACAGAAAAAATATTCCAAAAATTTGTATGCAACCAAAAGCCCCCGAATAACCTTTGCAATCTTGAGAAAGGAGAATAAAGTTGGGGATATCACAATACCTGATACCAAACTATATTATAGGTCTATTGCAATCAAAATTAGCATAAGAACAGGTACATAGATCAATGGAAAAGAGCGGACAGCTCAGAAATCAAGACACAACTTTACGGTCAATTAATATTTGACAAAGGAGGCGAAAGTATACAATGGAGTAAAGACAGTTTTTTCAATAAATGGTGTTGGGAAAATTGAACAATACATGGAAAAAAATGAAACTAGACTACCTCCTTACACCATACACAAGAATAAACTAAAAATGGATAAAAGACTTAAATATGAGCCACAAAAACATAAAAAAATCCTAAAGGAAAACATAGGCAGTAAAATCTCAAGCATCTCTTGAAGCAACACTTTTGTTGATGTATCTCCTAGGGCAAAGATGACAAAGGAAAAAAAATAAACAAATGGAACTACATTAAACTAAAAAGCTTCTGTACAGGAAAAGAAACCCACTGTTTGGCAGAACATGTTTGCCAATGCTACATCTTATAAGAGGTTAATTTCCCAAATATGTAAAGAACTTATACAACTCAACATCAGGAAGAAAATTATCTAATTTTTAAAAAATGGGCAAAGGACCTGAATAGGCACTTCCCCACAGAGAACATACAGATGGCCAATAGACGTATGAAAAGATGCTCAACATGACTAATCACCAGAGGGATGCAAATTAAAAACCACAGTGAGATACCACCTCATGCCTGCCAGAACTGCTACCATAAATAAATCAACAAACAAGTTTTGGCATGGATGTAGGGAAAGAGAACCCTAGTACACTGTTGGTGGTAATGCAGAGTGGCATAGCCACTGTGGAAAACAGTATGGAATTTCCTCAAAAATCTAAAAATGAAACTGCCTTTTGACCCAGCAGTTCCACTCCTGAAAATATATCCAAAAAATCCCAGAACACCAATTCAAAAGAATATATGCATCCCTATGTTCATAGCAGTGTTATTTACAATAGCCAAGATCTGGAAACAGCCCAAGTGCCCATCAGTAGATGAGTAGATAATAAAATTGTGATACTTACAGAATGAATACTACACAGCAGTGAAAAAGAAGTCACTCTTACCTTTTGCAACAGCATGGATGGACCAGGAGATTATTATGCTAACTGAACTAAGCCAGTCAGTGAAGGAAAAATACCATATGACCTCACTTATATGTGGAATGTAATGAACCAAATAAACTTACAAACGAAATAGAAACAGAGGCATGAATACATGGAGTAGCCTGACATCTGTCACACGGGAGAGCAGAGGAGTGGGCTGGTTGAAAGAAGGTGAAGGAATTAGCCAAAGAACACATATGAATAACCCAAGGACACACACAACAGAGTGATGATGGCCAGAGGGAAGGTGCTGTGAGGACAGGGGTGGAAGGGAGGTGGGCAAAGGGGTGGGGGGTGGGGAGTGGGGACATCTGTAATAGTGTAAACAATAAAAATAAAGTAAAAAATAATAAAAAATAACATTTAATTACAAAAAATAAAATTCACTGAAGAGCATTGAGATGCAATAAAATTAATCCAGAAAATCATCTACAGAAGTGTGTTGGCCATTTATACCAAAATCTGGCTGATCTTTACATTTTATTTATTTTTTTGAAAAGAAGAGAAAAACGTTACCATATTTACTGAAGAGTCAATATGGCCAAAATTGTTAATTATATTCCATGCTAACTATCAAACCTCTTAATGGCCACATAATCTTTTTATACTCAGAGTTTCAGTGTTACTCATCAAGAAATAATTTTGTGTTCGGGATAAGGGGAAAGTGCTTAAATTTCTTCCTCAGGAGGACTGGGAAGGGACAATGATTAGAGAAAAGAAGAGATGAGTAAAGCAGCAATTAGGAAAAATCCAAACCACCTCAGTTGCAACCTTGTCAATAAAAGCCATGTGTAGCCTACACAGGCTTATTTCCACCTGGTCAAACCAGATGGTTAGATAAAACACACTTTTCTTCTAAACAATGCAGATTAGCTGGAGAAAGAGTGCTAAGCAAGGGCCTGGCTAGGTTGCTCAGGTGGTTGGAGCGTCATTTTGATACTCAAAGATTGCAGGTATTGATCCTCTGTCAAGGCACACAAGAGTCAACCAATGAATGCATAAATAAGTGGAACAATAAATCAATGTTTCTTTCTCTCTTTCTTTCTCTCTGTTCTCCTCTGTCTTTGTTTCTCCCTCTTCCTCTCTCTAAATAGGCAAGCCCAGACTTACCCTGTGCTTCAACCATGGCTGTCAAAACCAGCCAGGTGGGGCTCCCCACTGTCTCTGGGATAAAACCCAGGTCACTGGATGTCACATTCCAAATCCACCTTGACCTTATTTTTTTTCACACATTTCCCTCCTGGCCCTTGATTCTTCTTTGGCTTGAGTCAAATGACACACCAATTCTCTTTATAGTTCCTCCAGCTCAGTTCCCTCCTTCTTATCCTTCCAGGCCCACTCTAAATCCTGTGTACCTCTTCCAGAGCATATTCTATGGTCTTCCCATCCCTCCAAACAGGGAAAAGAGGCAACTATCTCCCCCCCACCCTCTAACCCTGGTGCTTCACCTCCCCCTCCAGAGAGCACTGGCACCACCCGCCTCATACTGCTTGGGTTCTCTCCCCTGACACGGCCCAATGCTGAAAGGTAGCCTTCTTCCCATTATTTTGAACAAAGCAGATGTTTAAACATGTGCCAAATGAATGAAAGTGGTTACATTTACACTGCAGTTGAGCCTTGAACAACACAGGTTTGAACTGCACAGACCCACTTTTACACGAATTTTTTCAATAAATACTGTAAATGTATTTTCTCTTGCTTATGACTTTCTTAATAACATTTTCTTTTATCTAGCTTACTTTATTGTAATAATACAGTATATAATGCATAAACATACCAAATATATGTTAAATGACTGTTTATGTTATTGGTAAGGCTTCCTTCTGGTCAATAGTAGGATATTAGGAAAGTTTATGGGGAGTCAAATTTTATCCATAGATTTTCAACTGTGCAAGGATCAGTGTCCCTAACCTCTCGTTGTTCAAGAGTCAACTGTATTTATGCCTGCTGTGCCTTAGACAATTCAGACCACACTGACAAGATAGAGAGCCTTTGATAAATTGCAAAGACACGGTTTTCTGGGAAATGGACCTGAATTCCACTGGCAGGCAGGATTTGGCAGTCACTGAGGACAGCCTTGTTCTAGCCAGCTTCTTCTTTACTTGGTAATTTACTGGATTTATGACTGTCTACTTCCTGGGTCAGTGGTTCTCAAACCTACCATATTATACAAGCTGCAGAGTATAATTGCCTGGCAAGTTTTTAAAAATTCCTGTGCCCAGACTCCATCCTAGAGAAATCACATCAAAAGCTCAGGGGAAGGTGGCATAAGAATTTTTTAAGTCTTCTCAGGAGATTCCAATATACATATAATTAGGACTGATGACAGCTGATCACAGAGGGTGATTATACTCAGCAAGGTCTACTCTGTATATAACTGAGTGCATTCACTAATGCAGAGACACCTTTTTTATTTTTTGTGGTAATTTTTTTTAAATTACTTTAGGGGAGAAAATTGAGACAGCTTTCTCTACACCACAGGTAGCAAACACAAGGCCCTTGGGCCGAATCCAGCCCTCCTTTTTGTTCTATCTGGCCCAGCACCTTATTTCTACCTGGCAGCTCCGAGCTCTCACTTAACTGTGAAGGAATAGTTACATTTATACAGTCCTAAAATTACTTTCTGCCCTTTGAAGACAACTTCAAGGCTGATTTGGTCTCCCGTGAAAATGAGTTTGACACCCCTATCTACACTGATAAAGCAGACAGGGATTTGGTGGGGGAAAAAATAAAAAGGGGGCTTAGCCACACACAGCACATTTGCCTGGAATAATAATTGATCACCTGGATATCAATTCCAGACTAACAGAAGTGCCTGTCTTCTCCACCCTTCCCCCATCTACATTTTTTACTCCCCTATGAACCTAGTTTCTATACACTGTCACACTACCTTACATTTTAACTTCCTTTAAAATTTCAGCCATAAAAAAAAGTTTAGAACTCTGATCTTGCAGTTAAATAATTCTCAGAATTTGAGGTTGATGATAAATATTCCAACATGGTGAGTGATATTGGGTATAATTTCCCACGTTATTACAATAGTAAAAATGTAACCTCCCCTTCTCCCTATGAGTCACCTACTGAATTAATCTAGAGAAATGCTTAAATCTTGGGGAAGATTTAATCAAAAGGGTAGTCATGGAAAGTTCACATGAGGTTTTTGAAGTCAACTAAGCCTAAGTACACATTCTATCACCACTGACTATAAATCGTAGTTTCCCTCCAGGAAAGAAATCCTGTGAATCTTTGCTAAAAGTTTTACAAATTATCCCCTCCTTGTTTGATTGTTTTGTTTCCAGCTTTTAAAAAATATAAGTAACATATAACATTGTATAAGTTTAAGGCTTACATGTATTGATTTGATATATTTATATATTGCAATATATTAGCTACCACCTCTAGCATATCAAATAATTTTATTTTTTCCATAAAACACTTAAGATCTACTCTCTTTGTAACTTTCAAGCATTATTATTATGCAGCATTATTAACTATGATTGACATACTATAACAGGGTGCAGCCGGTGGGGGGTCCAAATAAGGATTTATAATGGGGTCCAGGGCTCAAGGTGTCCAGGAAATATTAGAAAATATATATATATATTGGATGTCCTCACCCCCACAAGTCTGAGCTGGAGGATGGGACACATGGAGCAGGGCCATTCAGAGCTGTTTTGCATAGTAACTGCTTTGCAGCTAACCTCTGGCATGGTCATTTAACATATCTATAATCTTTAATTGGTTTCATAGATATGTTAAATAGCTGTGGCCTTGCTTTGAGCCAGGTGGATGGAAGTGACTTCCACCCAAGATGTAACTGGGAGGCAACTCCCTCTGGTTACAGTGCCTGTGTGAGAGCTTAGAGATGATTGGCTCCATTCCATGAGACCACACTGCCCAGAGTTACCATGGCAGCCCAGTAAAGCTGGAAGAATAGGGAATGCTGGCAGGTGTAACTGATTGTAGGAGGAGTCAGAAATGGGGCTGCAGAGGAAGACTGGCATGGGGATTTAAACCCAGGCACAGCAACCATACCAGATCAGGACCACACAGTTTTGGGGCTCCTTTTGCCACGCAGCTTAGGAAGCTGGGAAGCAAGATGTAGCAGTGACATGGAGCTCTCTCTTAGCAGTTTGGAAGAATGGAGGAGAGATTCTATGGGAAGGAAGGGCATGACTATGAGGCTTTGGAGCAGTTGAGACCTCTCGGCTTGGGCGAGAGAGAGGACCATGTGGCTTTGGGTTTCTCCTTTTGCCACTTGGCTTAGGAAGCAGGAGAGACTTTGCCGGGGAGAAAAGGGGTGAAAGGACTTTTGCTGGTGGGCCATGAGAAGGTGCCACATGGCTTTGGATTAACTGGAGATCATGGCAGTGACACAGCTGATGGTGCCGGGAGCGTGAATCACAGACTACCATTTCTTTTCCTGAGATCCAGTACTCCAGACTAGGCAGAGAGAGAAGGAAGGAATTTGTGCATCTGTGGGTATTCTAAAGGACTTTAGCATTTTAATGAAGACATTAAGTCACTACTCTAAGACTGTATAACTTGTAAATAAATAATTCCTTTCCTCTTCACCAGTCTCTGGCATTGAGAGACGTCTTTCCTCTGGTGGCGGGCAAAGAGAACCTAGAACGGGGTGGGGGACCCCCGGAGCACAAAGTGGAGGGTCCTTTTGGTAACAGTATATCATTTACCGCCCCAAGTCTGTTCTGTAACAATACTGTACATTACATTCCCAAACTTGATAATCTTTTAACTGGAAGTTTGCACTCTTTCACTAACATTTCCCCATTTACCCTACCCTCAGCCCCTGGTAATCTCACTCACTGTTTGTTTCTCTGGGTTCAGCTTCTACATATAAGTGATATTATTTGTCTTTATATGCCTGGCTTATTTCACTTAACTTAATGCCTTCATGTTGTTGTAAACAGCAGAATTTCCTTCTTCCTCATAACTGAATAATATTTATACACACACACACAAAGGGGGAGACCCAAAATAACTTGGAATTATCTTCTGGAGGGTGGGCCCCTTCAGTACAGGCTTCCCACCCCCCAAGTGAGTGTTCTAGAATCCCGTCTGTATTAGCATACTAGCTGGCATTGTGGTGAGAGGCTGCATTCAGCTTCAGTGGATTTTTTTTTTAAGATTCTTTCCATGCATCTGCCCTTTTATGATGGGTGATTTACGAGTGCACCTGCCCACACCATACTGAGTGTTCAGCAGTTTTTAACTGAAAACAGCATGACCCCTGTGCCTCACGCTCCCTATTTACCTGATCTTGCCCCAAGTGACCTTTTTTGTTGTTTTCCCAGGTGGAAAAAATCCTCAAAGGGAAACATCTTGCCAATGTGGAAGAGGTGAAACAAAAAGTGGCAGAAGTGCCCTTGGGAGGTGTGGGTCAGTGGACTGAGTGCCAGCCTGCAAACTGAGAGGTTGCTGGTTTGATTCCCAGTCAGGGCACATGCCTGGGTTGCAGGCCAGGTCTCCATTTGCGGGCATACAAGAGGCAACTGATCGATGTTTCTCTTGAACATTATGTTTCTCTCCCTCTCTTGCTCCTTCTTTTACCCTCTCTCCAAAAATAAATAAATAAAATCTTGTCTGTTCCCGGCTTTTGTTTTTTTAAGAGACACTGTGCAATCCTCGGGGTATTTTGTCGTGGATTTTGACCCACAAAATCCGTGGTGGGGACCGCACCGATTGCGTGAATCAAACTCACCCAGAGACACGCTTTGAGAATAGAGTCCGGCAGCCACGGGTCTTTCCCTCCATCTTCGAAAGACCTCATGCCTAGCTCAGCCGGGATTTTTATTAGAAGTTTTAGGATACATTTACATTGGATTGATTATTCATGGGCTTATGCAGAACAGGGGTTTTCAGTTGGGTCATGAGGATATATGGGAAGGGGATAGATAAGGGGTAGGTTTACTCAGTAACAGAGTATTAGGATGTAAATTCAGGTCTGGTGGCAGACAGGACCAGGGTAGTACATTAAACAGGAGACAAGTAAATTGAGGGTAAGCTAACTAGAGCTGTTAACTATTAGGATTATAAAACATTGAGGCAGTGATTCATTAACTTAAGCTTCTTGACTCCGGGAGGGAGAAACTCAGCAAGTTAGAGAATTTCTTAAGATACATTTTTGCCAAATTCCCATTAGAGGATTCTTTTTCCACTGACATGATCCACGCTTGTCCACACGGGAATGATTTTCCCTCACGCGGAGCCGTGCTCTTTATGCATAAATTCTCAGGACTGCGTGTTTGCACACGTGTGGAAAGAATTCCCACAGTATTTGAACAGTCTAACCCAAGAGATGGATATTAGACCAAACCTTACAATTTATATCAACAATATGAATGACAAAATTAAAAAAGAAGAATTGAAGAGATCCCTATATGCCCTGTTTTGTCAGTTTGGGCATGTGGTAGATATTGTGGTTTTAAAGACCATGAAGATGAGGGGTCAAGCCTTTGTTATATTTAAAGAACTGGGCTCATCCACAAATCCCCTAAGATAGTTACAACGATTTCCATTTTATGGTAAACCAATGCGAATCCAGTATGCAAAAACAGATTCTGATATAATATCTAAAACGCATGGCATCTTTGCTGACAAAGAAAAGAAAAAAGCCAAAACTGTGGAACAGACAGCAATTACTGCTAATAAAAAGCCTGGTCAGGGAGCACCAAATTCAGCTAATAACCAAGGAAATGCAACACCAAATCCTCAGGTCCCTGATTACCCTCCAAACTATATTTGAAACCAGAAGAGACTAATGAGATGATATTACCGATACTGTTTAATCAGTTCCCCGGTTTCAAGGAAGTATGTTTGGTACGTGGGAGATATGACATTGCATTTGTTGAATTTGAAAATAATGGGCAGGCTGGATGCTTTACAAGGATTTAAGATCACACTGCCCGATGCCATGAAGATTACCTATGCCAAGAAATAACATTTGGGATAGTTGTCTTTAAAGTACTTGGTATTATTTATAGTGTTTGTTTTGATAACATTTGGTCAGACCATTTTAATAGTTGGGGGTTGGAGGAAGTAAAAGTGAAATTTTTGTGTAGGTTTTTAAAGATTACCTAGTTTTTCTTTAGCCTACTAGTGAAATATGGTATGTGAAGGGCTTAATTTTGTACAATAAACTTTTATTTGTATTCTAAAAAATATATAAATAAATAAATAAAATCTAAAAGAAAAATGGTGGAAGCAATAAAAAGCATCAAAATCAATTAGTTCAAAAAACGGTTTTGAGTAATGGAAAAACTGTCTCAATAGATGTATTGCATCAAATGAGGAGTACTTGAAGGTGACTGAAGTTTAAACATGTAAGAATAAATACACAATTTTTTATAAATAAATTCCACATTTTTATTTATCTATTGACAGACACTTAGGTCATTTCCAAACCTTGGCTATTGTGAATAATGTTGCAATGAACATGAGAGTACAGATCTATCTATTGAGATCCTATTTTCATTTCCTTCAGATAAATACCCAGAAGTGGGATTGCTGGATCAAAATGTAGTTCTCTTTTAATTTTTTGAGGACTCTCTGTACTGTTTTCCATAGCCACTTACCAATTGACATTCCTACCAATAGTGACAAGTGTTTTCATTTTTACATACATTTGCCAACTCTTATTTCTTATATTTTTTATGTATGGATTATTCTTTAATAGAAAGGAGATACTATTCATGAAACCAGGTTTCTCCTACCTACTCCAGCCATGGTCTGTTTAATCATTCCAGAGAAATATCTATAGAGTCCCTATTATTCTTGAATTTGTACTTTATTATTATATGCATTTCACTTATATTGATTTTAGCTTAAATATTATCTACTGGCCATTTCAGAGGCTAGAAAGTAACCCCTGCATATAATGTGTTTTTTAAAAAACTAGCATACAGTTAACATATGCCACTTTGAATGAAAAATTCCACAAACTCTGAAAAACGTTAGTGATCATATAGATCTAACTGTTCCAACTACATCTGAAAGAGAACTATTCCATAAACTAGTGCTATGCTCCTTTGAGTACCCTTATCATTTCAGCACAATGAGATGTAAAGAGGTATGGAAGTCCAGCAGACCCATGTCCAAATCCTGACTCTTAGTCATTTGCTACAATCTTAAGAAACTGCCAGCTGTCTCTGGGCCTCAGTTTCCTTCAGGACAACTTGAACTAATAAAACCTGTGCAAGGAACATAGTTAATGTTGGTAAAGCACCCAGACATCGCCTGGAGGAGATGGATGACTGCAGGGAGGCCAAGCACTGCTGGTACCTCCAGAAGGAGGTAGCTCCTGATCAACCTAGGGAAAAGAGATCAAGGAGCTAGCAATGAAATCACAGGTAATAAAAGGTCTAAAAAAGCTGCCTCAGGATTTCCAGTCAAGTTCTATCCTCTCAATAACTCAGGGAATAGAATTAGGGAAGGAACATCAATCTTTGAGGGGCTAACTCATGGCTTTGGAATGTGTTGGTTTTCTGGGTCATGTTGAAATATATTGTTAGCATAAATGACTGAGCAGCTACAATCATTAAAAGCCACACTACTAATATCAGCCAAGAAGCACCTCTTTGTCAAGAAGCTCAGCATGTTTAGAAAAAAAGGGCGTAGTTTATAAGCATGTTCATGTCCAATACTTTCCCCTCAAATTGTTAAAAAAAAAAGAGGCAAACTCCCACAAAAGACACAAAGATGTCATCGCCTAGTTCTATAGCAATATCATCATTTCTTTGTTCATTGATTTGGGCTATGTCTGAAAGCTTCAGACATCAAACTTGCTGAAGTCCTTACTGAAATTTTAGTCTTTGAAGCTAGTCATACCATTGACATGGACAGATTGAACACAGACATAGGGAAACTGAAAGCCTAAAAATCTGTGAATCCTAAAATATTTATTTCACTTATGGTTAGCACAGACACATTTCAAGTTTTATAAATATGTTTTGTGACTTTTCATTTAAAAATATCCTTTTGAAACCCTTTTTCACCTATCATTATCACTTGATGTTGTGTTCCCTTGGGCTGTTCTGTCTGGGTTGAGCACCTAAAATTCACCCACAGAGTCCTTTTTTCTCAGAAGCAAATCCTGTCCTTTTTTCCATGGAACAAGAGGCAAAGTTCCCTGGGGTGTTAACTTACCTCAAAGCCTTCATACTTTCTGCCCAAATGTTCCTACATCCACGAAAACCTGCATCCCTTGACATCTCTTCTGGGTGAGCAGTTCCTGAGGCATTCATCTCAGTCACCACACACACACACACACTAATCCCCACCTAGCTTTGACCACAAATGACAGAGATGGGCCTGAGTGCCCTATGCGTCTTTACAAGATGGAAGCACCTCTCAGCTAAGAGACTTACCCAAGGCATCCAAGGTTGTGGTCCAGTTCAGACCCTTTCTGCAGGGCCCTTGCCAATGTTACAGACTGGTAAACAAGGTAGCTCTGAAATAATGGAACCAGAGGAGTCACAGGGAAAGAGAATGCACAGAAGATTGAGATCCTCTCCTGAAGGCCTTTCCAAGAAAGTAAGAATTGTATTCTACCCTAGAGCACAGAGAACCATGGCCTTCAAGTTTATGAGCCAGTCCCAGCTCCATCCTCTGTCCACTCAGTAGTCTGGAGGAATGTTCTTATTTCTTCAGCTCTAGGGTTAGATAATAATCCTTTCCATACCTCCAGAGAAAGATGTAAGAGAAGCTACAGCCCCAAAGGGCTCCCAACACCACCAAGCAAGTCCCCAGGGCAGATTTTCACGTGCCCTGCACTGTAAGGCCAGAGTTCTCATCTGGAGCACAGAAGCATTCTAGCTCTTTGTTGTTCCCTTCCTGCCTTCTTTCTGATTGCTGACATTTGATTCTGTCTCAAAACTAGACTAAGAGGCTTCACCTTTTCTTCATCTTTTTCTCTTCCTCTTACCACCTGTAGCACCCAACACAGACTGGACACTCCATAACTTGTCCAAATGATCAGTCCTTTTAGTAATGCATGAGATTATGAATGAGAAAGCCTTTTATAAACTGTCTTATTTCTGGGAGAGGCACAATGTATTTTTGTGGAATGTTTCCATATCCATATTTAGGTAAAGTTTGTGCCACTTGTCAAACACAGGAATTCAGGGCTGGGCAACAGAGTGCTGTGTCCTGAGTGCCAGACTTATATCAAATGTTTCCTCTACCACAACCTTTTGCAGCAAATTCAATGACATCCCCAAGGATTGTGCATGGGAGCTGTGCCTCTCTAATATCATGCAGTGAGCATTTATGGTCTATGAAGTAAGGCTTACAGACCCCCAGCCTGAGACTGAAGCTACCTGAAATCTAGAAGAAAATCCCAAGTTCTTGCCCTGGTCCCAAATCCCCATGATGATCTGATCTTCTTTCTGATCCTCCAATGAGACTCTAATGCTGCTATTCCATCCACCCTTGGCCTGTCTGCTCAGATCTCATCCCTCTCAAGTGTAGTACCCCATCACCAGGCTAATGTAGGGCTCGGCTCATTGGTCACTTTCTTGTCAGCCATCTCTCTCTTTCACATATGTGCCATGCGTGCTGCTGTCTGGCTATTTCCTGTGACCCCTGCAGGTGGCAGCCAGATCCCTATTCCCCACTGTGGCACACCACAGCTGGACTCACAGCCAGGGTTTAAAAAATAATCACTGAACAAACCAAAATTAGATCACTAATGGTTTTTAAATAATCTCAATACCTACACACCTATTAAAATGTCCAAAATGTGAAACACTGGCAAGTAATGACCAGGATCTTGAGCAGCGGGAATTCTCATTCATTGCTAGTGGGAAAACAAATTATACAGCCACTGTGAAAGACAGTGTGATGGTTTCTTGCAAAACTAGACATAGTCTTACCCTACAACCCAGCCATCACGCTCTTTGGTATTTTCACAAAGGAGTTGAAAACAACATTCACACAAAAACCTGCACATGGATATTAATATAAGTAGTATTCATAATTCCCAAAATGTTGAAGCAAACCAAGATATCCTTCAGTAGGTGAATAATAAACTATGGTACATCCAGACAGTAGAATATTATTGAGCCCTGAAAAGAAATAATCAATTAAGCCATGAAAGACAGAAACAGAAAGGAAACTTAAATGCGTGTAACTAAGTAAAATAAGACAAACTGAAAGGCTACAGACTGTATGATTTCAACTTTTTGATATTCTAGAAGACAAAACTGTGGAGACAGTAAAAAGATCAGTGGTTGCCAGGGTTAATAGGCAGAACACAAATGTTTTTTTAGGGCAGTGAAACTACTCTGTATGATACTATAATGATAGATACATGTCATTAAACATTTGTCCAAACCCCAAGAATATACAACACCAAGAGTGAACCCTACTGTATATGGACTTTGGGTGATTATGATGTGTCAGTGGAAGTTCATCAATTGTAACAAATGTGCCATTCTAAGGAGACAGCCATATGGATAATTGGTGGGGAGGGTCAGGAGTAACTTCAGAATTCTCTGTACCCTCCTCTCGATTTTGCTGTGAACCCAAAACTGCTCTTTAAAAAAACCTCAATCATAATATAAAATATGACAATTTCAAAAGCACACTGAAATAACCTCTTCCCCCGTAAGATCACCAAAGTTTAATAAAAGCCAATTTGCCAGCATACTCTGTTAACAAACATACAGAGAATATCCTCTCAAACATTCCTGGTGGAGGTATTAATTGATATAACCTAATGGGAGGTGGGTGGGCCATTTTGAAATAAATATCAAAATCACAAATGCGCATAGCCTTTGACCCAGCAATTCTACTTCTAGAAATTTAGTCAACAAATACACTTGCAAATACTATGTGCAATGACATGAGCAAGGCTATTTTCCATTGAAACATTGGCTGTACTAGTGCAAGATTGTAAATAGTAAAAGAGTCTATCAAAATGTTCAAAATGATGCTCATTGGATACACATATGAAACAAATACTGAGGTGTGTACACCACTATGGTGTGTGATGGTTAATTTTTATGTATTCCTTGACTGGGCCATGGATGCCAAGGGAGCTGGTCAAACACTGTTTCTGGGTGTAGCTGTGAGGTTGTTTCTGGGACAGATTAGCATGTGAACTGAGTAAAGCAGGCAGCCCTCTCCAAGGTGGGTGGGCATCATCAAATCTGCTGGGGGCCTAAGTAGAGCAAAAGAGCAGAAGATTGAATTCAGTCTGCCTTAACGATTACCCTTGACATCAGTCTTCTCCTTCCCTGAGCGCCCCTGATTCTCAGGCCTTCAGACCTGGAATGTCCACCATGGGCTCTCTAGTTTCCAAACCTTGGAAAAAAAAATAGATAACCACTGGCTTTCCTAGGTCTATGGCCTGCAAGTGACCAGTTGTGGGAATTCTCACCCTCCATAATTGCATGTGCCAATACCTTATAATAAATTCCTTCCTATAGAGGTACATACTTGTATATCATATTGGTTTTGTTTCTCTGGGGACCCTGATTAATACAGGTAGAAGGAAACAAGAAGATATTAACAATGGTTGCCTATTGGTAAGAAAGAGGGAAAGATGGCTGGGGAAAAGAAAGAGAGAGACTTCACTGAATAGCCTTTTAAATTGTGTGATAGCTATTGAAAAGTAAATAAAACATATGTTATCTATTTTTAAAAAAAAGTTTAAGTCCAAAATCTTATTGAAAAGTTTAAGGGAAAAATAAGTAAAATACCATTTCAAATTATATTCTTACCTCCATTTTAAAACTGCAACAACTAAGAAAAAAGAAGATAGATAAGTTACACAGGAAAGAAAGAAGCTGGGCCTCCACTTCCAAGCTAGCACTTACCATACTCCAACCCAGCCCCTTGGAGACATTCTTAGGACTTCCTTGGAGCAAAATTTTAGGCTCAAGATATGAAGTGTAAGGAAAGTATCCCCACATATTTTAAACACTCATCATGTCTGGGTTGACATGATAATTTGGATGGTCCTGCCAGGGAGCATCCAGCCTGAAACTCAACTGTTGGAGTCATTTCCCACTGGCCCATGTATATTCAAAAAGACTGAGCTTCAGTGCCTCCCTGCAACCTCCAAAAAGGGGATGACTTGGTTGAGTTTCCAGGCTCAACACCTCCAAATTAAGCAGCACTGGATCTTGGCACCTTTGGGTAGAAGAACCAAGCACATCAGCACTCAACAGTCCAGACCAGTGTGGCCCATGAGCTGGGAATTTAAATAGACTTAATGTGGACTGATGGTTCCTTGACTCCTAGCTGCCACTTTTGGGCCACTTACTGAACCTCTCAGAGTCTTGTTATGTTTGGCCCTAAAGCTTGAATAACGACACCAATCTTGCAAGTTTGTGAGAAAGATTAGAGATAAGGGATGTAAAGACTCCAGAACAGTGTATATTCCTAGTGGAAATGCAATAAATGGTGACCATATTATATACCCAAGTGAACAGCACAAACATCATCAGCCATCCCCAAACCACATGTTAATATCTCTCCAGTTCGGTCTGCCCTACCCTCACCATTGCATAGACTCCAGAGTAGACTGCGTGCATCATAAGTCCCAACTGTGCACCAGCTACTGGTGTGACTTAGGAAAATCAGTTTTCTGTGCTTCACTTTCTTAATCTGCAAAGTCAGATAATAATACTGACTACTTCTTCTATGAGACACTTAGAAGCATGCCTCACACAGAGTATTAACTAGTAGCCATCATCATTATTTATTCATTACCATTTAAACCAATGTTAAATGTTAGCTTGGTCTTGATTTTAACAGCCTAACACTGAGCTGAGGATCAGAGTGAAATGCTGTACTCGCTGTAAAGTTATTCACACTCATACCAAGTCCAAGAGACTTGCACACGCCAAACCTGTGTTCTCCACCTTCCTGGCTCTACCCATGGCTTGTATTTATTTGTCTACTATCCATTAAAAGCTTTAAAGAGTTACTCCATATAAATAGAAATCAGCCCAAACTAAACTAAACAAACAAAATAATCAATGTGTCTCCCAGAAAATCTCCACTTTCAAAATCTTCTGTAATCTCTTTTTGGGATATTCCTGTCTTTGCAGAATTATGTAAAAATAGTCCTAGCTCCCTTCTGTTGACTCATTCAAGAAACATTTATTGAGCCTCCACAGAGTGTCAGACCCCAAACCAGGTCCTGGAGAGAGAAACACATATAAAACCAGCCCCTGTCTTTGAGGAGCTCTCACTAGGGGTCAGAGCAAAGCGAGTGGACGATGAAAATGTGATACAAGAAGAATAGAGTAAACTCTTTTAAAAAGTTTAATTTCAGCTTTCTTTCTTGCCTTTCTTTCTTTCTTTCTTTCTCTCTCTCTCTTTCCTTCTTTCTTCCATTCTTTCTTTCTAAATTCCCACAAGTAAGACAATAAAATGTGGAGCTGTGAAAGGACCAGAGTTAGACCCAAAGAGGGGTCACTCTAACAACTGAGACAGTGAGACAAATTGACTTTGCTGTTCTAGAGAACTTGCAAGTTATTGTACATTTGTATTATTATTATTTTTTCATCTTTTATTTTATTAGTATTTTTTTATTTCTCTTCTTTCTGTTTAGTCTTCTTCACTTTGTTTGTTAAATTGCATTGTTTGGCTGGTTTTCTTTGTTCTCTCTTTCATAATGTATTTTTAATTATCTTTCTTTCAATTCACTTGTGTTCCAATAGTGCACTACTCTAGGCCCTCCACTTCCTATTCTTGTTACTCAGATCACATAGATTCTGTCATATAATTTTTGCTCTGTTACTATTGTAAATAATCACTGTTCCATACAATTGTAAATACTACATGGCACTCCTCCAGATCTTAGCTCACTTCATTGTTTCTGGAATTTTATGACTATTGTGGTTAACCCCATTCTCTCACACACTACACCTATTTTCTATCCTTTACTATCACTTTATCTCCTAGTCTAATCTCCCACAAGCTCACTGCTTTCTAGATCCAACTCATGATCCTTCCCGCCCCGCAACAAGAGTCCTTTTTCCACCCTTTCTAAAAAGTTGGGGGAAATATCAAGCTTAACACAATACATATCCAAAGGACCTCCTAGCTCTTCCTTACATGTTGGTACTTTAAATCCAATAGAGTGCACTCCCCCTGTCTTAATCCATTTTGCCTTCCTCCTCCAACTGATCACAAAAAAGAGTAGGTGGGAGCTGTGAACACCAGTATACCTGCTGGAAAAGGAAACCCACCAACGAAGGAACAATCAACAGGTAACAATGGAAGAAGGTGAAGGAGGGAGTGGAAGCCACACTAACCTCCACCCAGGACTGATTTGGAAATACAACTAAATGGTGGATAAATTACTCAGAACAAACAACTGAACAAGAGTGAGAGAGAAGCCTCAAAACCACATACGGACAGAAGAACCAGCTTCAACACAACCTGTCCACACCTGCACAATAGAATACAAGATGTGGTAGGTAGAGTGACCCTAAATTAACCAGCTGGAGGGAAGGACCCACCAAAGAAAGACACAACAACAAAACCCAAAGACAAATAGAGAGCCAACATAAATGACAGCCCAAGACCAACGAACTCAGGAGATCAAGGAGATTGCACCACTGAATCTCACAGATATTCCACCATACAAGTTCACACCATAAACCCATGGAGTCAGAACAGATCAATTTAAGAAGCAGAAGGAAACTATAATGAATTCACTGCAAACTACATCAACATGAAAAAGGAAATAGAAACTATAAACAAGGGCCAAAAGGAAATGAAGAATACAATTTCTGAACTGAAGAACACAGTAGAAGGAATCGAAAGCAGGCTAGATGAAGCAGAGAATGGAATCAGTGAGCTGGAGGACAAGGTAGAAGAAAACATCCAGAAAGAGCAAGAATAGGAAAAGAGACTCAGAAAGAATGAAGAGATGGTAAGGGAAATGCAACACAACATGAAACAGAATAATATCCGCATAATAGGGGTACCAGAAGGAGAAGAAGAGCAAGGGTTAGAAGACCTGTTTGAAAAAGTAATGATGGAAAACTTTCCTAATTTTTTTAAATGCTAAAAATATTTTGTAATGTAATTTATTTCTTTTTTAAAAATTATTTACTGTCATTCAATTACAGTTGTCTGCATTTACCCCCTACCACTCCCGCCCACCCCAGCCAAACCCACCTATCTCCCTTGCTTTTACCCCTCCCTTGGTTTTGTCCATGTGTCTTTTATAGTAGTTCCTGAAATCCCTTCCTCCCATTGTCCCCTCCACTCTGGCTATTGTTAGATTGCTCTTAATTTCAATGTCTCTGGTTATATTCTTGTTTGCTTTTTTCTTTTGTTGATTATGTTCCAGTTAAAGGTGAGATCATACGGTATTTGCTCCTCACCACCTGGCTCATTTCACTTAACTTAATGCTCTCCAGATCCATCCATGCTATCGCAAAGGGTAGAAGTTCCTTCTTTCTCTCTGCTGTGTAGTATTCCATTGTGTAAATGTACCATGGTTTTTTGATCCACTCATTTACTGATGGGCATTTACCTTGTTTCCACTATTTGTCTATTGTAAGTTGTGCTGCTATGAACATTAGGGTGCATAGGTTCTTTTTGATTGCTGTTTCAGGGTTCTTAGAATATAATCCCAGCAGTGGAATAGCTGGGTCCAAAGACAGTTCCATTTTCAGGAAAACGTCCTTAATTTGATGAGAGAAAATGTCACACAAATCCAGGAAACACAGAGAGTCCCAATCAAGAGGAACCCAAAGAGACCTACTTCAAGACACATCATAATTAAAATGGGAAAAGTTCAAGACAAAGAGAGAATCTTAAAGGCAGCAAGAAAGAAACAGGAAGTAACATTAAAGGGAGCCCTGATAAGACTAGCAGCTAACTTCTCAAAGGAAACACTCCAAGCCAGAAGGAATTGGCTAGGAATATTCCAAGTAATGAAAACAAAAGGCCTGAAACTGAGACTACTCTATCCAGCAAGGCACTTAATTAAAATGGAAGGCCAAATAGGGAGTATCCCAGACAAAAGAAGCCTCAAAAAACACACCTCCTGCAAACCAGTTCTGCAAGAGATGCTAAAGGGTCTGCTTTAAGAACAGGATGAAAAACTGAGAGAGAGAGGAACACAGGTACAAAAAAATGACAATGAATAAGCACCTATCAATAATAACCTTAAACTTAAATGGATTAAATGCTCCAATCAAAAGACATAGAATAGCCGAATGGATAAGAAATCATGACCTACCAATATGCTGCCTATAAGAGACCCACCTCAGAACAAAAGACCTACACAGACTGAAAGTGAAGGGCTGGAAACAAATATTCCAAGCAATGGACAGGAAAGAAAAAAAGCCATGGTAGCAGTACTCATATTGGACAAAATAAACATCAAAGAAAGAGGCATGAAAAGATACCCAGAAGGTCACTTCATAATACTCAAGGGAAGAATCCACCAAGAAGACATAAACATTGTAAATATATATGCACCCAACATAGGAGCACACAAATACATAAAAACAAACCCTGCAGGATTTCAAGAAAGATATTGACAACAACACAATTCTAGTAGGGGATTTCAACACCGAACTGATAAAAATGTATAGATCTTCTAAACAAAATATCAACAAAGATATTGTGGCATTGAACAATGTCCTAGATCAAATGGACTTAACTGATATAGACAGACTTTCTGATACATAGAGAGAGACTTTCATCCCAAAGAAGCAAAGACCACATTCTTTTCAAATGTACATGGAACATTTTCAAATATAGATCATATCACAGGACACAAAACAAGCCACAACAAATTCAAGAAAATTGAAATCATATCAAGCATCTTGTCCAACAACAAGGGACTGAAACTAGAAACAAACCTCAAGGAAAACCCCCTAAAATACTCAAACTCATGGAGATTGAATAGCATGCTATTAAACAACAGATGGGTCAAGGACAAGATCAGGGGAAGAAATCAAAAAGTTTCTCGAAACAAATGAAAATGAACTTACAACAACCCAAAACTTATGGGACACAGCAAAGGCAGTCCTGAGAGGGAAGTTCATAGCGATACAGGCCTACCTAAAAAAGATAGAAACATTTCAAACAAACAGCCTAACCCTATGCCTACAAGAACTCGAGGAACAACAACAAAGACAACCCACAGCAAGTAGAAGGAAGGAAATAACAAAGATCAGAGCAGAATTAAATGACATAGAGACTAAAAGCACAATTCTAAGGATCAATGAATCCAGAAGTTGGTTCTTTGAAAAGGTAAACAAAATCGACAAGCCTTTAAGCAGGCTCATCAAGAAGAAAAGAGAGAGGACCCAAATAAACTCAATTAGAAATGAAAGAGGAGATATTACAACTGATGGCACAGAACTACAAAGGATGGTAAGACAATACTATGAAGAACTGTATGCCAAGAAATATGAAAGCCTAGGTGAATGGACAAATTTTTAGAAAAATATAATCTTCCAAAACTCAATAAAGAAGAAGCAGAAAGCCTGAACCGACCAATAACAGCTGATGAAATTGAAGCAGTAATCAAAAAACTCCTGACACACAAAAGCCCTGGACCAGATGGTTTCACAGGAGAATTTTACAAAGCATTTAAGAAAGAACTAACCCCTATCCTTCACAAACTATTCCAAAAAATCCAAAATGATGGAAGACTCTCAAACTCTTTTTATGAAGCCAGCATCATCCTAATCCCAAAACCAGAAAAAGACACAACAAAGAAAGAAAATTTCAGGCCAATATCACTCATGAACATAGACGCTAAAATCCTCAACAAAATATTGGCAAACCGCATCCAGCAATACATCAAAAAGATCATACACCATGACCAAGTGGGATTCATCCCAGGGATGCAAGGATGGTACAATATTCGCAGAACAATAAACGTAATACATCACATAAACAAAAGCAAAGACAAAAATCACATGATCATATCAATAGATGCAGAAAAAGCATTCAATAAGGTACACCATCCATTTATGATAAAAACACTTAGCAAAGTGGGAATAGAGGGAGCATTCCTCAACATAATAAAGGCCATATATGAGAAAACTACAGCCAACATTATACTCAATGGACAAAAACTAAAATCTTTCCACTAAGATCAGGAACAAGACAAAGTTGTCCACTATCACCACTTCTATTCAACATAGTACTGGAAGTTTTAGCCACAGCAATCAGACAAGAAAAGGAAATAAAAGGCATCCAAATTGGAAAGGAGGAAACAAAACCATCATTGTTTGCAGATGACATGATAGTGTACTTAGAAAATCCTATGCACTCCTCCAAAAAACTATTCAACCTAATAATTGAATTTGGCAAAGCAGAGGGATATAAAGTCAATATCCAGAAATCAAAGGCATTTTTGTATACCAACAGTGAAACAGCAGAAAGAGAAATCAGGAAAAAAATCCCATTTGATATAGCAACAAAAAAATTAAAATACCTAGGAATAAACCTCACCAAGGAGGTAAAAGAACTGTACTCAGAAAACTACACAACACTGAAGAAAGAAATCATGAAAGATACAAACAAATGGAAACATATACCACGCTCATGGATCAGCAGAATCAACATCATCAAAATGTCCATACTAACCAAAGCAATTTATAGATTCAATGCAATTCCTATCAAAGTTCCAATGGCATATTCCACAGATATAGAACAAACACTTCAAAAATTTATATGGAACCATAAACAACCCCGGATATCAGCTGCAATTTTGAGAAAGAAGAGCAAAGCAGGCGGGATCACAATTCCTGATATCAAACTGTATTACAAGGCCACTGTAATCAAAACAGCTTGGTACTGGCATAAAAACAGACAGATAGACCAATGGAACAGAATAGAGAGCCCAGAAATAAACCCGAGTCTCTATGGGCAATTAATCTTCAACAAAGGGGGCAGAGACATAAAATGGAGTAAAAATAGCCTCTTCAACAAATGGTGCTGGGAAATCTGGACGGCTACATGCAAAAAAAAAAAAAAAAAAGAAACTCAAGCACCAACTTACACCTTCACAAAAATAAATTCAAGGTGGATAAAAGACTTAAATATAAGTCATGACACCATAAAAGTCCTAGAGGAAAACATTGGAAGGAAAATCTCAGACATTCCACGCAGCAACATCTTCACTGATATGTCCCCTAGAGCAAGGGACATAAAGGAAAGAATAAACAAATGGGACCTTATCAAAATGAAGAGCTTCTGTGGGGCTAAAGAAAACAGTATTAAAATAAAAAGAGAACCAACCGTATGGGAAAACATATTTGCCAGTGATACCTCAGACAAGGGTTTGATCTCCAAAATATATAAAGAACTCATAGGACTCCACTCCAGGAAGACAAAAAACCCAATTAAAAAATGGGCAAAAGACATGAGCAGACACATGTTGAAAGAGGACATACAGATGGCCCAGAGACATATGAAAAGATGGTCAACATCATCAGCCATCAGAGAGATGCAAATTAAAACCATAATGACATGCCACCTCACAGCAGTCTGAATGGCCATCATCAACAAAGCAACAGATAACTGTTGGAGGGGTTGTGGAGAAAAGGGAACCCTACTGCACTGTTGGTGGGAATGCAGACTGGTGAAGCCACTGTGGAAAACAGTATGGAATTTCCTCAGAAAAATAAAAATGGAACTGCCTTTTGACCCAGCCATTCCACTACTGGGAATATACCCTAAGAGCACTGAAAAATCAATTCAAAAGAACCTTTGCACTCCTATGTTCATGGCAGCACAATTCACAATAGCCAAGTGCTAGAAACAGCCTAAGTGCCCATCTACAAATGAGTGGATCAAGAAACTATGGTACATTTACACTATGGAATTCTATGCAGCAGAGGGGAAGAAAGAGCTTATACCCTTTGCAACAGCATGGATGGAACTGGAGAGCATTATGCTAAGTGAAGTAAGCTAGGCAGTGAAGGACAAATACCATATGATCTCACCTTTAACTGGAACATAATCAATAAAAGAAAAAAGCAAGCAAAACATAACCAGAGACATTGAAATTAAGAACAATCTAACAATAGCCAGCGGGGAGGGGGAAGGGGACATGGGGAGAGGGGTTTTCAGGAACCACTATGGAGGACACATAGACAGAACCAAGGGGGAGGAGGAAGGCAGGGAAGGGAGGTGTGGATGGAGTGGGTGGGGGAGGGGAGGGGAGAGGATGCAGACAACTGTAATGGAAAAACAATAAACTAATTATTAAAAAAAGAGAGAGAGAGAACCCAAATAAACACAATGAGAAACGAAAGAGGAGAGATTACAACAGATACTACAGAAAGGATTGTAAGAAATTACTACAAAGAACTAAGTGACAAGAAATTTGAAAATCTAGGCAAAATGAACAAATTTCTGGAAAAATATAATCTCCCAAAACTCATTCAGGAAGAAGAAGCAGAAAGCCTGAACAGGCCAATAACAGATGATGAAATTGAAGCCAAAATCCCAAAGCTCCCAACACACCAAAGCCCTGAACCAGACAATTTCACAGGAGAATTCTACAAGGCATTTAAGGAAGAGCCAACCCCTATCCTTCACAGACATATCCAAAATATCCAAGAAGATGGAAGACTCCAAAACTCTTTTTCTGGGGCCAGCATCACCCCAATCCCAAAACCCGATAAAGACATAACAAAGTAAGAAAACTTCAGACCAATATTGCTGATGAACACAGATGCTAAAATCCTCAAAAAATATTGGCAAACTGCATCCAGCAATACATTAAAAAGATCATCCACCATGACCAAGCGGGATTCATCCCAGGGATGCAAAGATGGTACAATATTCATAAATCAATAAACATAATACATCACAAATAAAATGAAAGACAAAAATTACATGATCATATCAATAGATGCAGAAAAGCATTTGATAAGGTACAGCACCCGTTTATGATAAAAACACTCAGAAAAGTGGAAATAGAAGTAGCATTTCTCAACATAGTGAAGGCCGTATACAAGAGACCTACAGTCAACATCAAAAAAAAAAAAGTTTAATTCCAAAATCTTATTGAAAGGTTTAAGAGAAAAATAAGTAAAATACCATTTTAAATTATATTCTTATCTCCATTTTATAACTGGAACAACTAAACAAAGAGAAGATAGATAAATTGCCCAGAAGAAAAGGAACCTAGGCCGTGTTGTACTGTATGCAAGTAAGATAAATAAGCAACCAAATAAAAACCATTTTTAATGGAAAATATGTTTGTGTGCTGCTAGAACACACCAAATGCTGCTGCTGGATCTAAGAATCAAGAAATATGTTGTAATACACACTCACAACTTTCTAAGCTTAGAATTAGAAGTCACGGTCAGAATTTCAGCATTCAGCTCTCCAAATGCTATATACTTTATAAAGTAAGAATATAAATAAACTTCATAGTGACAATCATAGTAATAGTAACATTTTGTATTTTTACTTTTTTCTATTTTTTCTATCTTGTCTCTTTATGTTTCCAGTATGACCATGTGGTGAGGTAGAAAGTCAGTTCTTATCTCTACATTTTAAAGATAAAAAAGAGATAAAATCATAAATACTGAGGTTTGCCCCAGGTTGTTCAAACGGTAAAAAGTCAGATCAAAAGCATCTGATTCCCTTATACTCAGCAGACTTGTCTAACAACATCAAATGAGGTCAAAGAGCTCAGAAATTAGGTTGGCATAAGTTACTGTAACAGGAGCTTGCTTTGCTAATGAATAGCCAAAAAGACAAAAAAGTAAACTGAAAGGGGCAGAATAAGAAGCCAGAAGTTTTACAAATTGTTTCATTAAAGCAAATTAAGACAACAAAGTAGCCTTGCCAGTTATTAGGATTTTTTTTTTTTAATGTTAAAGCCCAATGTTGGTGAAAGTGCCCATCTACAAATGAGTGGATCAAGAAACTATGGTACATTTACACTATGGAATTCTAAGCAGCAGAGAGGAAGAAGGAGCTTATACCCTTTGCAACAGCAAGGATAGAACTGGAGAGCATTATGCTGAGTGAAGTAAGCCAGGCAGTGAGGGACAAATACCATATGATCTCACCTTTAACTGGAACATAATCAACAAAAGCAAAAAGCGAGCAAAACATAACCAGAGACATTGAAATTAAGAACAATCTAACAATAGCCAGAGGGGAGGGGGGAGGGGACAACGGGGAGAAGGGTTTTCAGGAACCACTGTAGAGGACACATGGACAGAACCAAGGGGGAGGAGGGAGGCAGGGAAGGAAGCTGGGATTGGAGGGGGAGGGAGGAGGGGAGGGGAGAGGATGCAGACAACTGTAATTGAACAACAATAAAGTAAAAAAAAAGGAAAGAAAAAAATCAATGTTGGTGAAAGTGTAGGAGAATGTATTCATATCATGCTGGATGGAATATAAATTAATAGCATTTTCCTAAATTAGTTTACAGCAAGCATCCAGAGCTTCAGAACTGCTGGTGTCCTTTGACCCCACAATTCCACCTCTGGGAATTGGTCCCAAGGAGATAATCCAGCAGTGATACAAAGTTTTCCTACAAAGATGTTAGTTTTGGTATTATTAACAATATAAAACAATGAAATATATACCAACAAGAGTGAATAAATTATCTGTATAATGGGATTTAAAAGCTTTTGTAGAAAGAAAATCATTAACATGGTGAAATGTTCACAAAATGTTATTGAAAGGGAAATAGGTAATAAAACAGCAGGTACAGTACAAGTACGTTCTCTCAAAATGTATATGTGTTCAGAGAAAAAAAATACCTGCTGAAATATTAACAGCGTTTATTTCACGATGATGGGGAACATTGTGCACACCATTTAAAAACCATTTTTTAAGTGGTTTGCATTTAAAAAAATATTTCAATTATAGATTACATTCAATATTATTTTATAATTTCAGGTGCCAGGCAGGTGCTAGACTTGTCAGGGGGATAACTTTGTAAATTATATAAATATCTTACAACTATGATGTACAATGGTAAGTTTTTATTTTTCATCTTTTTAACTTATCTATAGGTATTCTCTTTTAGTTTTATTTTTGACATTGAACATGTGCTGTCTGTGTAAATTTTTAAGAATGTGATTCAGAAGTGGGTCTTAGCCAGTCCTTATCCACACCTGTCAAGTTTTTCTCCCAAGTAAGGTAACAGGCAAGGGTCCAGAGGTTTTGAGGGTTAAAAGTAACAACTGCAGGTTGATCTGAGAAAGGACCTTCGTATCTTTTTAGATTCATCCCCACTATCAAACTCACCTCAAGAAGCGTCTTCTGCTCGTCTGGGGAGCACTGTCCTCTTCCGTAGCCCGCATGATGCATACATTTGCAACGAACACACTCAGCCTGTAACACACACATGGTCTCCAGTCACCTAGGGGCAAACACTGTGATTTCCCAAACCAGCTGGTCACTCACTGTGTCTTTCAAAATACCCTTCCCCACCATCAGGTCTTCCCACTCTCAGAGCCACAGTGCAAACTAGCATTTTGTATAAGAACAAGGAGTTTTGTTTTCATTAAATTAAGTGATAAACCTCATTTTGTTCTTCCCTTTGTTTTATTTCCTTTCTTGAACCTGCCAGATTCTGTCCCATTTTCTTATTCTTCTCCACAAGAACAGTATTAATAGTAATTGTGGATGTCAGCGGTGTCCAATAAGAAATACAGGGCAGTGTTTATCACCCACTAAAAGAGTGCACAGCCTTCCTTATAGCTAGCTATAGGTGTCACATTTGTACATTCTTTGAAAAAAGCATGCTCAAGCTTTTAAGGTTACATTTTAAGTCCTTATTGAAAGAAGCAGGTACAAGCCTTGCTAACACAATACATTATAACTTCAAGTGCAACCAGTGGAGGTCTGTTTATAGTACTGTAACACCTTCAGTCTTGGGCTAGATTATGCCCTTCTAAAACTAGAGAAGCTTAATGGAACGTGATAAAATAAATCTAATTCTAACATCAGCAACAAACAGCATTTTAAAAAGACTTTATTACAATATCCTTCAATTAAACCTCACAATTTATCAAGTCACATAACCATTTATAATTTATAAGTAGCAGACAGTAATAAAATATATTTCCCATATTGCATGGTTAATCTTTGATAGAATAAAACATCCATAAGCATAAGTGATCTTTTAATATGACTCCCAGACACATCTTAAGGTTAAATATGCCTACAGAGCCACATAACTCCAAGAAAATCTTCAAATCTTGTTTCAACAAACAGCTTAACTTCTCAGTCTCAACAGATTCCATTTGTCCCTTCTAAATATTGCATCAATGCACAAGTAAACAAGCAGGAGGAAAAAATACAGGAACACAAACCTGAGGAGCAGTTCATCTTGCTATCTCCTTTCCTCATCACTGGGGCACTTGGGCACGGCCAGCCTTACAAGAGGTGGTCACTCTCACGGGAGGCCTGCGGATTTCTTCCCCAAATGGAGCCAGCTGAGCTGAGGTTGGTGCTTAAAAACAAATGTGCATTTTGAAGTCAGCCTTGGATAGAGTGACTAATTCCTGTTTTCTTTGCCAATGAGCTCTGGATCTGGTGTGTGCAGCACGAGAGTTTTACTTCACATCGTGTCAGATGACCCGACTGTGCTACAGCTAAATGAAAGAAGAAAGTGGGCTCTGGGCGATGCCTGTGTCAGAGTCTGCAGGGCTTTCATCCTCAGCATGACACATGTGGAGAGCTGTAAGCAGGAAACTCAGAACCAGGCCAACAGCCAGAATCATTCAGAAAATGTGCCAAAGCCTTATGAAACACCAGCACTCTGTACTGCACTGTCATTTCTTGCATTTCACAAGGCCATGTCTCTCTCCTAATATGACTTTGCATTAAACCTGGACAAGATTTGTCAAACTATCTAGCCTATCATATGTTCCTGTCATAAAAGTCTGTGCAACTTCCTCACTCTTCTTGGTACCCTTTCCAGAGACCACATCAGAATGCGTTCTCATACCAGGCAATTGCCAAGTAGCCATGATTAACTGGCAAATTAATGAGCTTTAATGAAGAGACATAATATTCCCCTTCAGCCATGGACAGGGATTTCAACAATGTTAAGAATAAGCAGAAGGATCTTGAAGTTTAAGGTAACGTTCCTGTAGTGCTTTTGCTGACATTGTTAACCTGTCTATAATGTGAGTATTCAGGTCTAAGCCATATGGAGAACTAAAATACCTCTAAAGACAATCTCACTAAAGTAGCTGGGAAACCCATTTAAAGTTGGGGGGAACTTTCTATCTTCCCTCATATTGTAGAGTAGCCATGAGGCTGGGGAGACGAACTCCACCCCCAGCTCCAAGGTTGGTCCCAGTGGTCTGAGCCAACCAAGGTCATCACACCCTTTCTTTCAAAGAGCTCAAGGATGGTCACACCCTGTGCAAAGCCAGGAAGTACACGGCATCCTTCTTGCTATAGCAAGAGCAAGGCTTAGTGCTTCTGCTCAATAGTGCTGGGAAGCACCCCTCCAAGAGGCTGCCACGGGCACCTCTCTTAACAAGGAGGAAAACAAGTCTGAGGATCAAGCTCATACACAAAGCAGGGTTTCCAGAGAACTACAGAGAAAGTGGTAAAACTGATTCAACCCATATTACTTCTGGAATGTGCAATGATGAAAGCCAATATGTGCTTTTTGGTGTTTTTAAGCCAGGTCAGTACAGCTGAATTTTCAATTACTTACAACCAAAAGTGTCCTACCTTGCATAGGCTCCCACAGCAGAGAGCAGCAGTAGCTGGGGAGCCAGAAGACGGGACGACTTCAGGAGAAGGAAGAGTCTGCTCTCATTTTCCTCTGCACCAGCAGCTGGTCACAGTTCTGCCTCTGGTTCCTCCCTCTCCTCCTCTCCCCTCCCCCACTTCACTGCTGTTCCTCTTCTTTTCTTTTGCCCCCTTTTAATCTTTCTTCCTACAAAGAAAGAGAGAAAGCCAAGTAGGTGTTGAGTGGATGAAAAAGGCCAGCAAAGATAAAGGAGAAGCTGCAATCAGTGGTGGTTTGCAGCTTTTAGACAAATAAATACCACCTAGTTTCCAGATTTGTTCATTCCACTCAGAAAGACACTAGCATGACCTGGAGGGCAAATGATATTTCATTCAAGAGATATTTCTGGCCTCCCACCAGGTACAAGTCCCTCCTCTGGGATCTTTGGAAGGAAAAAAAAAAAAAAAGTCAGGAACACCCAGCCTTGGCCCCAAGAAGCTTACTATCAAATACTTAGGCAGACCTTGAATGTGACCTTATCAGCTTAACTCATACAATAGGTATTCACTTGCCAAAATGGAAGTTTGTGACCACAATTTTTAAAATCAATTTAGCTTACTATCTTTACTGAACCTCTAGGAGAAAGAGAGATTTCATTCCAAGGACTTTCCTGACCCTCCTTTCTGCTCAAGACAGTTTCTTCCCCTTTCCTTCTTCCTGCTTCTCAGTGAGGAGAAAAATGTCAGGAATCTGTATGGTTTGGTTTAACATGTATGAACACACACACATGAACATACAGACACACTTGCCTTGTATTTGTCAGTTGCTTAGTTCCCCCACAGAGTCTAGGAAAAACAGTTATAGCTGGCAAGAAAAAATCAATATCAAAAGTTAAAAAAAAGTCTCCAAAACTCCAGGCTCATTTGAGAATGCTGGAGCACAGAATTCACTGGGCCAAGCCCAGAGTTAATGTTAAAATTATCGGAAGACATCATTATGACCTGGTTTTACAAGGGACATGGTCTTTGCAGAATTCCAGAACGTCTGTATTTACACTTAAGCAATGAGAAATAATTTATGTATTGTCCTGGAATATTTTAATAGAAAAGTTTACACATTCAGAATTGACTTGCATTTCAGAGTGTCTTTAATGTGGTTGGAATCCATGTCTTTTCTATGATCCACAAATAATCCATGTTTGGTAAACATTACAAATGATGAGAAAGGAGAACATGGAGAAGCACATATAATATGTGTGTTCATGAGTGTGTACCTGTGTGTGCCTATGTGCTAGCATGTACATACCTGGAATCTAACCTCAGCTCTTCCTCCACATGCTATGGGTTTTTAAGAAAGGGTTGTAAACCTCTGTTTTACTAAGTTCAGCAACTTTGTAATGAGAGAAACACTGACCTGGGCTCCAAGAGACCTGTGGTTTTAGGGAAATCACTTCACCTGTCTATAGCTCAGTTTTTGCATCTGAAAATAAAATATAGTATAGACTAAGTCTTTGTTGCACAAACTATGGCCAGGGACCATGAGTACCACCAGGAAGCATGTTAGAAATGCAGAATCTCAGGCCCCATGCCCAAACTACTGAATCAGAATCCGAATTTGAATAAGATTCCCCTTGTGATCCCTGCACATTAAGGTTTGAGGAGCCCAACCTAAATGATTAATCTGAAGTGCAGTCTGATGACACATTCTATTAGTTTAACTTTTGTGAAAAATCTGACACGCTGTGCCCAAAGGCTGCCTTGTAACATTTGTGGTTAGGCCCTGGGAGAGTTTGTCTTGATACCTGTCTGCTGATTTCAGTCTTGTTCCAGGCAATGATGTAAACAAATCCAATCATCTCTGTAACTCTCCCAAACTGCTAAGCCACACTGTGATTTCCAGTTTCCTATGAAACCTCTTAGGAGAATGCCATCTCTTAATGCTTCAGACCTATTACTGAGCTTGCAGGATTTTGCCAACACAGATTAGGGAACAGGAAAGATTCTAGATGAAGTATGATAGCAATGGTCTTTTGGCACCAAATGAAGCCATGATGGCTAAGAGAAAGCATGAATTGACTAAAAGTGAGCCAAGTCTGGCAAAACTTCAATCTTCCATTTAATGGCATTATAGATGGGGAGAATAGGCAGAACACTGTGGACTTAATAAATTAAAATCTAATAAAAGGATGTGCAAACATTTTTCTGTGAGCAAGATGAAGAATGCAATTAGAAGAATAGGGCACTCTCACAAACACCCATACTCCATCGCAAATGGGTCAATCTGAAGATTGGTCTCAAGTGAAAACCTCAGGTGCTGCACTTGATCCCTCCCAAGAAAACAACAGCCAGGCTGGGTGTGGACATGGTCATGGTTACCCTCCTGTATGACAAGTCAAAAGTAGAGGAGGGAAGGAAAACAAATGGAACACATTTCCCCCCCAAAAAAACAAATTCAATGTTTTAAAGCAGAACTGAAATCTGAAGCCAAAAAATTATCAAGTGGACTTTGGGGGCAAAAAAAACAGAATGTGGAGATGGATCCTGGTAGTCCATGGTCCCAGATCCCATGAATACCAGAGAGGAAAGGGTCACAAAGCCAAGCTAGAGGTTGAGAAGGGAACTGGGGGGCTCAGATCAGATCCCTACAGCATAAAGGCAAAGCTCACAAGTTCTCCACATGAGGGGTGACCTGGAATTAACATGGATTGCAGATTCACTGACTGAGCAAATCAACAACCCAAGAGATCCCATTAGGATGAAATCAGAGGCCAAATCTAACTATACAAAATTTAACAGGGATAAATCTAAAATCCTATTCTTACTTCCCAATCCTAATTTTTTAAGTATGAGACAGGGAACACAAAAAGCAAAAGCACTGATGGAAAACACAACCAAATAGATATTGGTATTTTGATTGACTAAGACTTCTTCTGTTCATTCTAAATGTGATCAGAGACTGCTTGCTTAGCTGCACTGGTAGAAACATAACTTCTAATACAAGGAAGGGTGGTCATGCTTGAAATTTGCCTCCAGAGCAGTGTTTTCCAAGTATTCTCCCATCGGGGTACTCAGAGAAAATGATAATTTGTGGCAGAGAAGACCAGCCAGCCTCTTGGCCAGTGCAGAGACAAGGGAATTGATATGTGCACACCTGGAAGTCATCAGGCCAAGCTAGAGGCCAAGAAACTCTACCCCAGATTTGGAAGTATAGCAAAAGGGTTTAAAGTCCCAGAGTCCGATTTAAGAAAGACCTTTGTAATAATAGACCTCTCAGCAATAAAACGGCCAAATTCAAAGATGCTATGTTTGCCCCATCCCCGGAATACCTAAACAAAGGCCACTTGCAGTGGTTATAAGCATCTAATGGGAATCCCTTCTACTATCTCTTGTTGGCCCTCTGATTTTGCATTGTTTCTGGGTTCTTTTGTTTTGTTTTGTTTTGCCCTCATAACAAGTCAATGTGCTACATTTAAATTTACATTTTGTAATAGGAAACTGGGCACAGTAGGGACAAATCTAAGGCTAAAATTTAGATCTACAAACTTGAACACCTTTTCTCATTTACTCTGTCTCAATGACTAGCTGTACATTTCTGTGACCTTTGGGTGCACTTCTCAGTCCTTCCAATAAATAAGAAAGTCCCTATTTAATAAGGTAAGATGATATAGTACTTGTATTATTTGTGTCAATTTCTAAGTAAGATTCACAAATGAATAAATGTGCCCTTACATGTACCAGTAAAAGTAAGGTGAGCAGTATGGTCTCCAGTTCCTTTGATACAAGTTAACCAGTATCACTAAACCAGCAGGAAAGGTCAAAAGGTATTAATTAGTATAAATTTTTAAAAATATGTTTGTTATAAAAAGATATACATAATAAAGAGTATGGGGAAATAAAAGATTTATAAATACTTCATATCTTCCCACCCAATTCCTATCCTAATTAGTATTTTGCAACATTTTCATCTACTCTCTTTTTCTTATGTACATGTCTCTTTGACTTATGTCACAAAGCTTTTTTGTAGCTTGCATAATTATCACTTTTAGTGCCATGTAGTGCATATCATCTCTTACTTTGACACATTTTCCTTTCTTTGCAGTCTGCACACTCTTTAAGGCTTTTGTTTCACATCTGAAAAGATTTCATCCACACACTACATGTTAAAGGTCTGCAGTGACAGATATCTATGTAGAATTATGGTGGTAACGGGGGAGAAGAAATTGTTAGCAACCCAGGATTGTTTTTTCTTCTTTATATTTTTCCATAAGTTGCAGATATTTTACGAAAAAATGCATTTCTTCTAGTAGAAGCATTAAAAGTCGGACGAATACGCCATGAAGACTCAGTCACTACAAATTGAGCACACATGTGCACCTGCTCCCTTTTTAGCTGTTATTGAAAGAGACCACAAACATCACAGCACCTAAGGCAAGAAAACCAACAAACTGGTTTAATTAGCCTGATTTGCTGAACTTTAAGAGCCATTATCAAATGCTTTGGGAGAAGTGTGTATGCGCAACCAGAAAATGCAATTTTAAAGGAACTTATTGTTGTTCAATTGCAGTTGACCAAATTTTTCCCTCATTACTCTCCCCTGCCCTACACATGCCCCCACCTCCACATTCAATCCTCCCACTGTTATCTTTATCCATGTGTCCTTTATACGTGTTCCTTGATGACCCTTCCCCTTCATTCCCCGGTTATCTCCTTCCCTCTGCTTACTGTCAGGTGTTGTTTGTTTTTTGTTTTTTTTTTAATTTCCCTCTCTCAGGTTATATTTTGCTTCCTTGATTGATTTCTTGATTAGGTTCCACTTATAAGGAAGAACATATGGTATTTGTCTTTCACCACCTGGCTTACTTCATTTAGTATAATACTCTTCAGACCCATCCACGCTGTCATGAAGTTGGTTCTCTATGCATTTTCCTTTATTTAACTTTTCATAGCCTTCACTTTTTCCTCTATTTTGTGACCATACTCAACCATTTCTGTGAGCATCCTGATTACCAGTGTTTTGAACTCTGCATCTGACAGGTTGGCTATCTCCCCATCACTTACTTGTACTTTTTCTGGACTTGTACTTTTACTTGTACTTTATCTGTTCTTTCATTTGGGCCTTATTTTTTGTCTCAGCACACTTGTTATGTTCTAAGGGGCAGAGCCTTAGGTATTCACCGGGAAGGAGCAAACAACGTCACTGTGTTGTGACACTATATGTAGAGGAGGGGTCTGAGAGGGAACAATGCCATTTGCTCGGCTCTCAGCAGACTTTCAGTCACTTTCTCTGCTACCCACAAGCAAATTGGGCCCTTCTGGTGCTGATACCAGGGTGGGTAGATTTGTGTATGTTCTAGGACCTGTGGTCTCTCCAGCAAACTCTTCTGTAAGGCTGGGAGTTTCTCCCACCACTGCAATCCCCATAGGTTTTTACAGTCAGAGGTTTTGAGGTGTTATTCCTGGTGCTATAACCCTAGGTTGTGGGGTCTTTCTGGCTCCCTAGTTGTTCCTCCTGGTCTCTCTGCATGAAAATGTGGAACTGCTGGGTCTGCAAACCTGCACAGCCCTCCCTGGTCCTCCAGCCACTGCCTTGCTGTGCATCTTTTCTGCCCTGGCTGCCCAACCCCTCCTCTCCTGCTGGTCTGGATGAATGTTTCTTCTTTAACTCCTTGGTTGTTAGACTTCCATAAAGTTCAATATTCTGGCAGTTCTTGTTTCTTTGTTTTTAAATTTGTCATTGTCCTTTTTTTGGTTGTTCGAGGAGGTACAGTATATCTACCTACTCCTCCATCTGCTGGCTTTTTTTTTTTTCTGTCCATTTGCTTGGAATATTTTCCAACCCTTCACTTCCAGTCTGTGCAGGTCTTTTGCTGTGAAGTGGGACTCTTCTAGGCAGCATATGTGTGGGTCATGTTTTCTAATCCATTCACCCATGCTGTGTCTTTTGATTATAGCATTTAATCCATTTACATTTAAGGTTATTATTGATAGGTACATATTCATTGCCATTTATCTCCTTTGAACCTCTGTTCCTGTCTCTCACTCTTTCTTCATCTTCTTAAAACAGTCCTTTTAGTATATCTTGCAATGTTGGTTTTGTGGAGATATATTCTTTTAGCCTTCTTTTGTCTGGGAAACTTATTTTGTCTTCCTTTTTAAATGAGAGCCTTACTGGGTAAAGTACTCTTGGTTACAGGTCTTTGATTTTCATTAATTTTTCTTGCCATTCCCTTCTGGCTTGTGTTTCCATTGAGAAGTCAGATGCCAGCCTTATTGGAACTCCCTTGTACATTACTTCCTGTTTCTCCCTTGCTACTGCTAAGATCCTGTGATTCTCTCACTGTCTTTGAATTTTGCTATTTTAATTATGATATATCTTGGAGTGGGTCTCTTTGGGTTCAACTTGGTTGGGACCCTCTATACTCCCTGGACTTTTGTGACCTTTTCTCTCATCAAATTAGGGAATTTTTCTGTCATTAATTTTTCAAACAGGTTTTCTGTCCCTGGCTCCTCTTATTCTCCTTCTGGTATCCCTATTATATGGATATTACTATGTTTCATGTTGTCTTGCAGTTCCCTTAACCCCTCTTCATTCTTTTTTAGTCTTTTCTGCCCTCTCCTGCTGTTTCTGTGAATTTTTTTCCACCTCATCCTCCAGCTCACTAATTCCAACTTCTGCTTCATCCAGTCCGCTTTTGATTCCTTCTACTGTGTTCTTCAATTCTGAAATAGTATTCATCATTATTTCTTGGCTCTTTTTGATAGTCTCTATGTCATTTTTCATGCTAATGTAATTCACAGTAAGTTCCTTATAGCTTCCCTGTAGTTTTTGGTAACTCTCAAAGAGCTCATTAAGCTTCCTTATAACCATTGTTTCAAACTCAATGTCTGATAGTTTAGTTGCTTCTGTTTCATTTCACACTCTTTCTGGGGATCCCTCCTTTCCTTTTGATTGGGTTTTTTTCCTTTGTCTTCCCATTATCTGTGAGACTCCTCTTGTTTGCTTCTGCTTCTTAAATTTATCTTTTTGTCTCCTTGTCTCCTTATCTTTGTGGTATGAATTTCTATGGTAGGAGACCTGTGAGATTCAGTGGTGCTGTCTCCTTGATCTCCTGGACTTGGTGATCTTGGGGTACTATTTATGCCATTTATGCTGGCTCTCTCAATGTAACTGGGTTTTGATTGTTGTTGGGTTATTCTTTGATGGGTCCTTCCTTGTAGCTGATTGACTGAGCGTCACTCTGCCCACCACATCTTGTATGCTATTATGCAGGTGCTGCCAGAGGAAAACCACAAAGCCCAGAAAACAAACTCATATCCAAAAAAATAACTATCCCACACAATCCCATTCTCAAGAGCAAATGAACCAGTATTAATAAGGGTGTAAAGGGATTAAGACTATTATAAGAAAAGAGAGAAATAAACTATAGTATAAAATCTAGTGACTTAAAATGCACAGACTTAATGGACAAGAAATAAATGTTAAAAAGCTATGGAGGAAAGAAAATATTGCAAATAATTGAGAAGACCACAGTGGATTTCATCTCAGTAGCCTCTAGTATTTACCACTGTTTTTTCTTTCTAGATCTGACTTTATGATGTCAGATGGTGATCCCGTGTGACCTTAGGCAGCCTGTTGGAGACTACCAGGGATCTACTGTCAGTGGCTGACTCTTTCAGCTCTTAATCTAGTCACTCTGCAATCAGTAGTTCAGCTTAATCAACATAGTGGAGGGCAGAATCCCTCTGGGGGTTGGGGCTATTGTTACCCCTCAGGCTGCTGCCACTGGGAGGAAAGTGCTCTGCCTGAGCAGGCTGGCTGTCGAGGTATGGGGGGTGACTCAGAACAGGATCCCAGTGACTATTCTCTCAGTTCTCTTCCCAAAGCCTCTGTCCCTAGTCTCTCAAGCGTCTGTAGTCCACTATGCACCCCCACATTTGCCTGAGCCCAGGGTAAGTGGCTGAAATGAAAATGTGTGTATTGGCCCTTTAAAAGGCTCACTGCCCTTAGTCTCTGGCAAAGAGCAACCCTGCCGCTTTTCGCTTTTCGATGCTAGTTGTTATCTGCGTACTTTTTGGGTTCTGGTGCTGTAGTCTGGGTATACCAGCTTACCGTTTGCACCCCACACTTCTCAGGAGGATCCAACTCGTTGCTTAATTTTCCCTCTGGTGCTGCTCCTATAGGCACCCAGTCAGACTTCTTGAGTCTCAACTGCACTGCTTACCAGTGAGCCTGTGCTGAACCTCATTCTTCTCTCTGTCCAGGTTATAAGGCTTTCCTCTTGCTATTATTCAGTTGTTTGTTCAGGGTGATTACACCAAAATTTAATTGTAATTCCAGATTGGTTTTAGGAGGAGGTAGTGTGGCTTCATTCCCTCCTCTATCATCTTCAATCCCCCCTCTTTTTTTCATTTTTCTTTCATCTCAAATTTTTATTTTTCCCTCTTTTAACGTTGTTTTTGGTCCTCACTCCTAGTGTTCCCTCTCCCTCCATCATCTCAGCAAAACTTCCCTTTCCTTATATGTATCTTAAGTTTTTCTTTCTTTTATCTTCTAATTCCCATTCCATCTATATTAATTTCACCTCATTTAATGTAGATAGTGCTGTGGTATATGTTTCTTTCCAATTTGGTTCCCGCTTTTTTATTATTAGTTTACTTTTTTCCTTTTTCTTTCTCTCTCTCACGTTATTTTATTTTAATTTCTGTTCAAACCTAATACTATATATTTCCCTTCTCTTCTTCCATTCTATCTTCTTCATTCCCTTTTTTATTTATGATGTAAATTTACTTTCTCCCTTTGCATTGCTCTGATTCCTTACTTTTATTAGTTCTCTTCCATCTACCTAATCAAAATCATTTTCTATCACTTTTAATTATTTTATTGTTCAATTACAGTTGTCTGCATTTACGCCTCACCACTCCCCCAACCGAAGCAAAACCTCCCTCCCTCCTTTGCTTCCACCCCCCAAATTTGTTTTGTCTGTGTGTCTTTTATACTTATTCTGAAAGCCCTTCCCCCCATTATCCCCTTCCACCTCCCCTCTGGTTACTATCAGATTGTTCTTAATTTTAATGTATCTGGTTATATTTTGCTTTCTTTTTTCTTTTGTTGATCGAGTTCCTATTAAAGATGAGATCATATGGTATTTGACCCTCACGGCCTGACTTATTTCACTTTGCATAATGCTCTCCAGATCCATCCCTGCTATTGTAAAGGCTAGGAGCTCCTTCTTTCTCTCCACTGTGTAGTATCCCATTGTGTAAATGTACCATAGTTTTTTGATCCACTCATTAGCTGATGGGCACTTATCTTGCTTCCACTAATTGGCTATTGTGAGTTGTGCTGCTATTAACATTGGGGTGCATAGGTTCTTTTGGATTGGTGTTTCAGGGCTCTTAGGATATCATCCCAGCAGTGGAAATGCTAGGTTAAAAGGCAGTTCCATTTTTAACTTTCTGAGGAAATTCCATATGTTTTCCACAGTGGCGTCACCAGTCTGCATTCCTACCAACAGTGCAGTAGGGTTCCGTTTTCTTCACATCCTTCCAGCACTTGTTTGTTGCTTTCTTTATAATGGCCATTCTCACCAATGTAAAGTAGTATCTCATTGTGCTTTAATTTGCATCTCTCTGATGGCTAGTGCTGTTGAGCATCTTTTGAAATGTCTCTGGGCCCTCTGTATACCCTCCTTGTAGAAGTGTATGTTCAAAGACTTTTGCCAATTTTTTAATTGGGTTGTTTATCTTCCTGGAGTGGAGTCGTGTATATCTATACACAGAATCTTAATATATTTTTGAGATCAAACCCCTGTCCAAGGTATCACTGGCAAATATGTTTTCCCATATAGTTGGTTCTCTTTTCATTTTAATGCTGTTTTTTTAGCCAAGCAGATGCTTTTTAATTTGATGAGGTCCCATTTGTTTATTCTTTCCTTTCTGTCCCTTGCTCTAGGGGACATATCAGTGAAGATATTGCTGCATGGAAAGTTTGATATTCTCCTGCTGTTTTCCTCTAGGATTTTTATGGTGTTGTGACTTATATTTAAGTTTTGCATCCACCTGGAGTTAATTGTTGTGTATGGTGTAAGTTGGTGATTGAGTTTCATTCTTTTGCATTTAGCTGTCCAGATCTCCCAATACCATTTGCTGAAGAGGCTATTTTTATTCCATTTTATGCTTTTGCCCCCTTTGTCAAATATTAGTTGACCATAGAGACTTGGGTTTATTTCTGGGCTCTATTCTGTTACATTGGTCTATGTGTCTGTTATTATGACAGTATCAGATTGCTTTGATTACAGTGACCTTGTAACACAGTTTGATATCAGGTATTGTGATCCCTTCTACTTTGTTCTTCTTTCTCAAAATTGCTGCAGCTATTTGGGGTCATTTATGGTTCCATACATTTTTGAAATGTTTGTGCTATATCTGTGAAACATGTCATTGGTACTTTAATAGGGATTGCATTGAATCTATACATTTCTTTGTGTAGCATGGACATTTTGATGATGTTAATTCCTCCAATCCATGAACATGGTACATGCTTCCGTTTGTGTCTTTCTTAATTTCTTTCTTCAGTGCTGTGCAGTTTTGTGAGTACAGGTCTTTTACATCCTTTCTTAGGTTTCTTCCTAGGGACTTTATTTATCTTGCTGCTGTATCAAATGGGATTTTTTTCCTGATTTCTGCTTCTAATATTTCATTGTTGGTGTACAAAAATGCCTTTGATTTTTGAATACAGACTTTGTATCCCACTGTTTTGCCAAATTCACATATTAGGTCAAGTAGTTCCTTGGTGGAGTCTATACAATTTTATATGTACACTAACATGTCATCTGCAAACAATAACAGTTTTGCTTCCACCTTTCCAATTTGGATACCTTTTATTTCTTTTTCTTGTCTAATTGCTCTGGCTAGGACTTCCAATACAGTGTTGAGTAGGAGTAGTGAAAGTGAACATCTTTGTCTTGTTCCTGATCTTAGTGGGAAAGATTTTAGTTTTTGCCCATTGAGTATGATGTTGGCTGTAGGTCTCTCATATATGGCCTTTATTATGTTGAGAAATGCTCACTCTATCCCACTTTGCTGAGTGTTTTTATCATAAATAAGGGCTGTACCTTATGAAATGCTTTTTCTGCATGTATTGCTATGATCATGTGATTTTTGTTTTTTTTGTCTATGTGATGTATTATGCTTATTGATTTGTGAATATTGTACCATCCTTGCAACCATGAGATTAATCCCACTTGGTCATGATGTATGAACTTTTTAATGTGTTACTGAATGCGGTTTGCCAATATTTTGTTGAGGATTTTAGCATCTATGTGCATTAGTGATATTGGCCTGAAATTTTCTTTCTTTGTTATGTCTTTATCTGGTTTTGGGATTAGGATGATGCTGGCTTCATAAAAAGAGTTTGGGAGTCTTCTATCTTCTTGGACTTTTTGGAATAGTCTGTGAAGGGTAGGGGTTAGCTCTTCCTTAAATATTTTATAAAATTCTCCTGTGAAACCATCTGGTCCAGGGCTTTTATGTGTCAAGAGTTTTTTGATTACTGCTTCAATTTCATCAGCTGTTATTGGTCTGTTCAGGCTTTCTGCTTCTTCATCACTTAGTTTTGGAAGATTATATTTTTCTAGAAACTTGTCCATTTCACCTAGGTTTTCAAATTTCTTGTCATAGAGTTGTTCATGGTAATTTCTTACAATCCTTTATATTTCTATGCTATTAGTTCTAATCTCTCCTCTTTCATTTCTGCGTGTGTTTATTTGGGTCTTCTCTCTTTTTTTCATGATGAGTCTGCTTAAAGGCTTGTTGATTTTGTTTATCTTTTCAAAGAACCAGCTCCTGGATTTATTGATCCTTAGAATTGTGCTTTCAGTCTCTAGGTCATTTAATTCTGCTCTGATCTTGGTTATTTCCTTCCTTCTACTTGATCTGGTTTGTCTTTGTTGTTGTTCCTAGAGTTCTTGTAGATGTAGTGTTAGGTTGTTTATTTGAAATGTTTTTATCCTTTTTAGGTAGGCCACTATCATTATGAACTTCCCTCTCAGGACTGCCATTGCTGTGTCCCATAAGTTTTGGATTGTTGTGAGTTCATTTTCATTAGTTTCCAGAAACTTTTTTATTTCTTCCTTGATCTCATTCTTGACCCGTCCATTGTTTAATAGCATGCTATTCAATCTCCATGAGTTTGAGTGTTTTAGGGGGTTTTCCTTTGTCGTGGGGGTTTTGTACCTGCCGATACCCGTGGGTGACCACAACTCAATGCATGTAAGAAACTCATACCAAGACACGCAGGGAAAGAGAGACTGTGGCCATGTGACCAATTCCTCCATCTCAGGAAAAGGCCCCGTGGGTCGCTTAGCCAGGGTTTTTATTAGAGGCATTAGGACATATTTACATTGGATTGAATATTCATGGGATTAAGCAGAACAGGGGTAAGATTACTCATTAGCAGGGCATTAGGATGTAAATTCAGGTCCGGTGGCAGGCAGGACCAGGTTACTGTACTATGCAGGGGTCAGCATGTCGCGGATTTTGCGCAAAATCCGTGGGGGGACTGCCCCGATCGCGTGAATCAATCTTACCCAGAGACACGCTTGGAGATGAGAATCCGGCAGCCATGGGTCTCTTCCATCTCCATCTCCAGAAAAAGACCTCGTGGGTTGCTTAGCCGGGGCTTTTATTAAAGGCATTAAGACACATTTACATTGGATTGATTATTCATGGGGTTAAGCAGAACAGGGGTAAGATTACTCACAGCAGGGCATCAGGATGTAAATTCAGGTCCGGTGGCAGACAGGACCAGGTTAAAGTAATATGCAGGGGTCAGCAAGCCAGAACTTTTTAAGATACATCTTTGCCAAATTCCTATTAGAGAGTTCCCATTCCACAGACATGATCCACACTTGCTCACATGGGAATCACACGGAGCTGTGCTCAAAAAGTGTAAATTCTCAGGACTGCGTGTTTACATGTGTGTGGAAATCACTGCCACATCAGCAAGCCAGAATTTTTTAAGCTATATCCTTGCCAAATTCCTATTAGAAAATTCCCATTCCACAGATATGATCCACACTTGTCTACACGGCAATTACATGGAGCTGCGCTCAAAACACGTAAATTCTCATGATTACATGTTAACATGTGTGTGGAAATCACTGCCACATTCCTTGAGGGGGTTTTGTTTCTGTTTCAGTCCCTTGTTGTCAGAAAAGATGCTTGATATAAATTTATTTTTTTTGAATTTGTCAAGGCTTGTTTTGAGTCCTGTCATGTGGTCTATCTTTGAAAATGTTCCATGTGCATTTGAAAAGAATGTGTATTTTGCTTCTTTGGGATGAAACACTCTATATATATCATTTAAGTCCATTGATCTAGGACATTGTTCAATGCCACAATATCTTTGTTGTTGTTTGTTTGGAAGATCTATCCATTTTTGACAGTGGGGTGTTAAAATCCCCTACTATAATTGTGTTGCTGTCAATATCTTTCTTGAAGTCCTCCAAGATTTTCTATATGTATTTGTGTGCTCCTATGTTGGGTGCATATATATTTACAATGTTTATGTCTTCTTGATGGATTCTTCCCTTGAGTATTATGAAGTGACCTTCTGGGTCTCTTTTTATGTTTGTTTGTTTGTTTGTTTGTTTTGAAGTCTATTTTGTCTCATATGAGTATTGCTACCCTGGCTTTTTCTTCCTGTTTATTTGCTTGGAATATTTGTTTCCAGTCCTTCACTTTCGGTCTGTGTAGGTCTTTTGTTCTGAGGTGGGTCTCTTGTGTGGGTCATGATTTCTTATCCATTCAGCTTATTCTATATCTTTGGATTGGAACATTTAATCCATTTATGTTTAGGTTATTATTTGTAGGTACTTACTCATTGCCATTTTTCTCTACCTGTGTTCCTCTCTCTCTCACTCTCTTTTTTTTTTTTTTTTTTTTTTTTTTTTTTTTTTTTTTTTTTTTTTTTTTTTTTTTTTTTTTTTTTTTTTTTTTTTTTTTTTTTTTTTTTTTCCTTTTCTTAAAGTAGACCCTTTAGCATCTCTTGCAGATCTGGTTTGGAGGAGATGTATTTTTTGAGGCTTCTTTTCTCTGGGAAACTCCTTATTTCACCTTCCATTTTAATTGAGAGCCTTGCTGGATAAAGTAGTCTTAGGCCTACTAGGCCTTGTATTTTAATACTTGGAATATCCCTTGCCATGCCTTTCTGGCTTGTAGCGTTTCCATTGAGAAATCAGCTGGTAGTGTTATTGGGGCTCTCTTGTATGTTACTTCCTGTTTCTCCCTTGTTGCCTTTAAGATTCTCTCTTTGTATTGGAATTTTGCCATCTTAATTATGATGTATGTTGATGTGGATCTCTTTGGCTTCATCTTGATTGGGACTCTTTGTGTTTTCTGGATTTCTGTGGCCTTTTCTCTCATTAGATTAGGGAACTTTCCCATCATTACCTTTCAAACAGGTTTTTTATCCCTTGATCTTCTCCTTCTGGTATCCCTATTATATGTATATTATTATGTTTCATGTTGTCCTGACATTCCCTTAACACCTCTTCATTTGTTTTGAGTCTCTTTTCCTTTTCTTGATCTTTCTGGGTGTTTTCTTCTACCTTGTCCTCCAGCTCACTGATCTGATCCTCTGCTTCATCTAGACTGCTTTTGATTCCTTCTACTGTGTTCTTCAATTCAGAAATTTTATTCATTTCCTTTTGGCCCTTGGTGGTTTCTATTTCTTTTTTCATGTTGATATAGTTTGCAGTGAGTTCATTATAGTTTGCCAGTAGTTTTTGGTAATTCTCTGTGAGCTCATTGACCTTCCCAATAACCAATGCTTTGAACTCA